>VZRO01004729.1:86187-150832 GCA_013397915.1 Daphoenositta chrysoptera | reverse complement strand
ACGGGGATGGAGCAGGGATAGGGATGGAGCAGGGACGGGATGGAGCAGGGACAGGGATGGAGCAGGGACAGGGATGGAGCAGCAGGGATGGCGCAGGAACGGGGATGGAGCAGGGACAGGGATGGAGCAGGGACGGGGATGGAGCAGGGATAGGGATGGAGCAGGGACAGGGGCTGGGAGCATGGACCAGGCTGGGAGCACCGTCAGGGGCTCTGAGGATGGAGCAGGGCTGGGAGCATCCCCCGGGTCTCAGAGCGTTGCCCAGGGCCAGGGGGAGCTTCACAAACAATCCTGGAGTCAGGCTGGGTTCTCACGTCATTCATGCCCATAATATTCAAACCCCACAGAGAGTAAATTAATTGTCTGAAAAATTCTGCAAGAGAGCTGGAGAGGGACTTTTTGCAAGGGCATGGAATGACAGGACACAGGGAATGGCTTCCCACTGCCAGAGGGCAGGGTTAGATGGGATATTGGGAAGGAATTGTTCCCTGGGAGGGTGGGCAGGCCCTGGCACAGGGTGCCCAGAGCAGCTGTGGCTGCCCCTGGATCCCTGGCAGTGCCCAAGGCCCGGTTGGATGGGGCTGGGAGCAGCCTGGGATAGTGGAAAGTGTCCCTGGGGTAGTGGAAAGTGTCCCTGGGGTTGGAACAAAAGGAGTTTTAGGTCCCTTCCAACCCAGAGCACTCTACGATCTCATAAATTGACCTAAATAAATGAGCAAATTAATCAGCATCTCAAATTTGTGTAGGTGCCAGAGTTCACTGATTTCAAGCCAAATTTTTACCAACTAACACAACACAGAGCCATGTACAGGGATACTTTATACAAATCAGTGCATGGAGATGTTTCTCCAAGAGCTCTGAGGTGTCCATCAGCAAAAATTCGGAAATTTCTGAGCCAGCTCCCAGTTTAGCCACTTTGAGACCTCCTACCCCAGGCAACGTCCCCAGGCCTCAGAGCTGTCTCTACCTCTGGCCAGCAGCTACAGATGCAGCTTGGCAAACTCCAGGTTTCGTGACGCTTGTGACAAAAAAGAAAATATTATTTTTAAAGCATATAGGAAGAAATACCTCAATTTTGTATGAAAAGTCAGAAGAAGTGAGTGTAAAAGGCCGTTTTAAGAGTTAAACGGGAGTGGGGTGAGGGCTCTGGTTGCTGACAGCTGTTTGCCAACAGAACATTCTCTGGCATTTGCTTTGAGGGAAGCTCAAAAGATCTTTTCACATTACCAGTCCCCAGAATGGGTGTTAAGTTTCCTATTATTGTGAGAGCAGCCTGGGAATCTCGGTGCCCTGCGTGGGAGCCGATGCCCGGCCAAGCACAGGCAGCAGCTGGGGAACAGTCGAGAAGTGCCCAAGAACCGTTGCCAATTGGAAGGAAGAAAAAATTCCCAAGGAAAAAGGAGTTGTCAGAAGGAATTTGAAGTTGAGTTGGGGTGACAGGAATATGAAGAAGTGATTATTTTAGTATATGGAGGGGTAATAAACATGTTTTAGTGATTCTGAAGAGAGCAGAGTGACCAGGGGTACCAAGAGAGGAGCTGGGGAGAGGGAGGAGCTGCAGTGCTCCAGAACAGGACAGCTGCTATTCCCTCCACAATCCCTGGGAAAACAGGAGGTCTGAGCTGGGAGTGAGGTCTGAACGGATTCCAAATGCTCAGAGGAAAAGGTCTTTAATTTCTGTATAACCTTGTTTAAAAAAAAACCAAACAAATTGATTTTGATATCGTCAGTACTCATTTCCTCAATCTCATTTTCGTCAGGAAGAACAGGTAGTGCTCTCCAGGTCTGCAGCCTGTTGGGTGGTTTCAGTCTGGGAAACATCAGGAAGCTGTGAAGGAACTTAATGAGCCAAAAAAGTGGCTCTGATCATCCTCATCACTCAGGTCTCTGTTGCTGTTTGGTATCTTGCTCCATCAAAGCAACAAATCACGAACTGCACAAGTTAAATGCAATTTAAGGACACTTAAATATTAACAGAAGGGGACTGCAGATGAAATTGTAGTGGCTTTGAATCTTAATTTTCAACACCACTGTCAATCACTGTCATTGCTGTCATTACTTTGGGTGTGCAAAAATGAGTTTTTTAGAAAGGAAGATGAATAAATTGTACACAAATACAGGTGTATATTCCTGCATGTAGAAGTTTATCTGGCTGCTGCTTGCCAAGAGGTTTTTGTACTCTGATAATTTGAGAAAAATACTAAAATTTAAAATATTTCTGCATTGCTTCTAGTTTAAATAGCTGAACAAGAGGACCTTTTTCATTATGCTGCAGCAAGATAATAGAGAAAATGAATGTTTGCTGTTCTCCCACTCTGGAGATGCTGTGGGTGAGGCTCTCCTGAGAGGGAAGGGAAGGTTTGGGAAGGTTTGAGAAGGTTTGGGAAGGAAAGGAAAGGAAAGGAAAGGAAAGGAAAGGAAAGGAAAGGAAAGGAAAGGAAAGGAAAGGAAAGGAAAGGAAAGGAAAGGAAAGGAAAGGAAAGGGATTCAGGATGCACAGGAGCAGTTCCCACTGATACCTGCCCTCTACAGATCAGCTCATCCCCTGCCTTGTGCTTGACATTATTACTTTAAATCAAATGACTCTGACAAGATGCAGATTCTCCTTCTACTGCTCCCACTTACTATCAATTTCAAGTTGTAATCACAATTTTTTTTTTAACTCAAGCATTTTTTAATTCAAAATCTCTCCAGCATGCAGAAACAAGATATTTCATGCCTCCAATTCAGGGAATGAGATGCTGAGAGCAGCAGACACCGTGGCAGGGGTTTCTCCTCCTGCCTGTGATGGAGCTCTCGTTCCTGGGATGGCTTAAACCACACAGCAGAGCTGGGCTTTATCACAGTGTATGGAATTATCTGCTTCAGCTGTCTTGGGAGAACAGCTTGGCTGCAGAATTGCAGGAATTGCTAGGAACTGGTCCAGCCAAAGGCATTTCAGGGATGCTGAGCAGCAAATGAATGGCCTGCACAGCTCCTGCTGCCTGCCAGCCCCAGCACGGTGCAGGGAAAGTGAAAACTGGTTATTGCTGCCATAAATGTCCCTCTGTGGCAGCTTTGTGTGTGTGTGTGCTGTTCCCTGGCCACCAGTGAGATCATCTGACTTCTCAAGGGTTAACACCTCGCTTTGTGCATGCTGCTGGCCTTAAAAGCAATTAAAAATCTGAGAGAGATTGCACAGCACGTTCCCAGGAGGCTCAGCTAATCAAGGTGGTTTCCCCCAGCTCTCTGTGGCTGGTTTGATTCCACTGAGAGATGCAATTCTAGTTCAAATGGGCGTGTTTGAACTACATTTTGCAGTAAAAAAATGCTACAAAACAAACAGCTCTTCCTGAGAGCTCCATGGATTCACCAGAGCCAGCGTGGCTGGAAGCTCCTTTTATTCTGTCCTGTCTGGAAGCCCTGACTGCTCTGTGAGAGCTGCAGATTCTGAGTCAGCCCCTCCTTCCTGGGAATGCTCACCTGGAGGAGAAAAGGCTCCAGGGAGAGCTCAGAGCCCCTTGCAGGGCCTAAAGGGGCTCCAGGAGAGCTGGAGAGGGACTGGGGACAAGGGATGGAGGGACAGGACACAGGGAATGGCTTCCACTGCCAGAGGGCAGGGATGGATGGGATTTTGGGGAGGAATTGTTCCCTGTGAGGGTGGGGCGGCCCTGGCACAGGGTGCCCAGAGCAGCTGTGGCTGCCCCTGGATCCCTGGCAGTGCCCAAGGCCAGGCTGGACATTGGGGCTGGGAGCAGCCTGGGACAGTGGGAGGTGAAATTCTGCACCAAAGAAATGAAGGTGATTTTACTGCAGAAAGAATAAAGCATGAGAGCACTGATCCTCCACAAAAACTCCTCAACTGAGCCCTGCTTTGGCACTGCAGCCTCTTCAGGCTTTTCATGCAGAACTAGGGGAGTCTAATCTGATTTAAAATGCATCCAAATTCCCAGCAGCCGCCAGCAGGGAAGCGGGGCAAAGCTGACATCCAGACGGGCAGCTCTGGGAGGGGACCTGGAGCTGGGACAGGCTGGGACACCTGAGGGTCAGTGTCTGTCTGCAGGCACCTCCCTCCAGCCAGGGCAACCTTCCAGTGCCACCAACACCACCAAACTTGTCCCACCTCCAGCTACTGGCTCCAATCCCAGCTCCTCTGCCTGCCTGGGCTCGTGGCCACCTTGACCTCGGTGTCCCAGGTATGGAAATAACACGATTGAAAATGCTTCTGTAGGTGCTGGGCAAATCTAGACCGAAAGTGTTTAAGAAAAGGGATTTAAAAAAAAAAAAAAAAGAACTATTTTAAGCCTGTGACTATTTCTTGGGACCAGAGCAGCCCACAGGCCATCTGTCTCCTGGAGAACTGGTCTCTGAGACTGGGCACAGACAGATCCTCGAGCACACCATGACTTAGAAATCGGCTCCAAGACGGGCAGCAGTGTTTTATTTGCTGGCTCAGGACAGCCATCCATGGGCAGTAATCCCCTCTTCATCCTCCTGGTGAGAGCCAGCTGAAGGAGAGGTCACCAGGATTTGCCCCGAATAGCCTGGGTTCACAGTGCAGGCTGGAGCCAAGGTTTGGATAAGCATAAAAAGCTTTGGATAAGCCATATTAAAGCAAAGGTCAGATGAGATCACTCGACTGCTGATCGTTCATGAGCAAAGTATTGTTCTCAGTTTCCACAAGGGATCCTGACTTTGGAGGAGATGGGTTTTCCAGGGACTGCTTGTCTCTGATGTTAACAGGAGGTGTCAAAGCAAAGTGGATTTTTTCCACCTTGCTTGTCATCATCCTCAGAAGAGTCCCATCGAAGCCAGCTCTGAAAATCTTCCTGGCTTGCACAGTCCCTCATATATCACAGCTGAAATCACCAGCAACTGATGAAACTCTGCAAACCCCTCCTCATTTAAAGAGCACCAGACATTTGGGAGAAAAATCTACCAAATCTAGAAAAAATGGGTTGGAAGGTGTTGGGAAGATGCTTTAGGGGAAGATCCTCCTGCCCTAAGGCTTGGGGTGAGCGAACAAAACCAATCCAGGGACAAACCTCTCCTTTTCATGCACTGCACAAACATCAGCAGTGCAAAGCAGCCTGGCAGATCCCTCCTCCTCACACCCCTGATTACAGGAATGCTGATAAAGCTCTGCCAGTGCCCCCCAGGCACAGCCCTGCTCGGATGATTTCCCCATGAACATTTTTTCCTGGCTCAGTTCCCTGCCCCACTCATGGATTTGCTTCATCTCAGTAACTGATTTGCTCTTTCCAGAGTCCTAATCACTGAAACAGAATATTTAACAAAACCAGACGTGTTTATCCAACGTGAGGAGTCATAGTTGGCTGGGAGAATTTGGAAACAAATGATGGAGACTGCCAAGTACTCATGAGCACTGTTAGTGGTACAGTGCAAAAGAGATCTCCAAAAAGACAGCTCCAAAAAGTGAACCTTAACCCTTGGAAGGACTAAAAGAGATGAGGGCAGGGCTTGTTCCTTCCTCAGTCCCCCATCCACGCCCAGCTCTCACGGATGCAGTGCATCAGAAGTGAGACTCAAAAAATCCCTGAGGCCCCTGGATACTGCAGAGGTGCTCATTTCCCTTCTGTGACAGCAGAGTTCTTCAAAAGTGTGTCCTGAGCCCCAGCTCTGCAGCCCCAACCGTGCTCAGCAACTGCACTTTATGCTCAGCATAAAGTAAAATAGAGCAAAACTTACCCTGCTGGTAAAGGCTGGTAATCACCAGAGTGTGAAGAGAAAATTCAGAGATTCTCCTCTTAGAAATGTCATTCCAGTGACACACACAGACGAGAACTTGAATTTAATAAATACACACTTGTGGAGATTTTATGTTCACTTGAAGGCCCTCCAAAAATTGTAAAGGGGCTTAAAAACAAGTTGCTGAAAGAAGATGAACATCCTCAGGATCTCAGGAATATGTTGCAAAAGCTCTCTGAAGGTTGGGAGAGCACAGGAACAAACCCATGAATTGAAAGTTCCTCAATGGAAAATCAGGCTCTGACCTGGCTGAAGAGATACCAGCCCGTTCCTCTGAGCTCCAGATCTGCAGATACTGATTTTTTTCACTGAAAATCAGAAACTGAGAGTGACTGACATTGCTTAAAACAAGACATTGAATGTCTCCAATGAAGGCAGTGGCAATCAGTGATTTGGACACCAGCCTTGTTTTTTTGGCTCACTCTCTGCCAGTGTTCAAATACCTTCCTCCCTTGAGCGTTTAGAGGAAAAAATTAAAACCATTTTGGTAAGGATGAAAGGCAGGAAGTCCTCAGAGAAGAGAAATAACTTCAAGAGAGAAATTCCCCTTCGCCTGTCAGACATTATCTCATACTTGCAAGTCTTTTGGGCTTGCAGCTAAAAGGATCATTTTGATAGAAATATTGCCTGTGGGGCTAAGTCAGGTTGCTATAAAAGGTGTAAGGAATTTTAGGAAAAGTGTACTCCTTAAGGGATTACTAGTGCTAGGTGTGGCAGAAAGGAGGGTTGGCTGGCTAAAAATGAGGGCAGGGTTAGATGGGATTTTGGGCAGGAATTGTTCCCTGTGAGGGTGGGCAGGCCCTGGCACAGGGTGCCCAGAGCAGCTGTGGCTGCCCCTGGATCCCTGGCAGTGCCCAAGGCCAGGCTGGACAGGGGTTGGAGCACCCTGGGAAGGTGTCCCTGCCCCTGGCAGGAAGTGGAAGGGGATGATTTTTAAGATCCCTTCCAGCCCAAACCATTCTGTGATAAAATACTCAGCCCCATCCTCCCACTCTCATTCCTGTGCTTTAGTTTTATTCCAGAAAAGTGCATCACCTGTCTCCCTTGGAAACCCATCCCTATGGCAACGTGCAGGAATATCTCTGTGCAGACATGGCAGAGCTCTGACAGCCCCTTCTTCCTGTGACACCTCTTGTGGCACCGTCCCGAGGCTGTCGGAGAGATGATGGGAGCTCGCCTGTGTCAAGACACCACTTGGAAGATTTTCCACTGAGAACTTGTTTTCGCAGTCTTTCACTCTCCTGGCTCTTGGAACTCTCAGTCTGTGTATCACGACTGCAATTTTATCTGAAATGTGTTGCAAAATCCATGTATTTGCCTTTATCAGCAGAAACCCGTAACCTCAAATGAGATGTTTTTGACAAGTCCTACTTTCCATAAAGCCACCCTGCCAAGCACCACGAGCTGCTTCTTTCCAAACTCAATCCCACGTTGGCTTTTCAGTTGTGGTTTTGTTTTTTATTTTCCTCAGATGCTGAGAAAGTTTACTTGTACCTACGCCACCAACACGGTGAATTTCTCACTACACTCTAGGGATTAACATTGTTACCATTTCCCCACTCTGTTGTGAGTAAATAATGCCACATCTGAGCACGTCACAAATTTACCCATTAAAAACACCCAGCACTGCTGGCTGTGGGTGATAAGAGGGAGTGTATGTGTATGCAGGGTGATAACCTTGGGCTCCAGGAATTGCAGTCAGGAATTCTGATTTCAGAAGCAAAAATCTCCTCCCCAAGGGGATGTTACCAGCCCCAGCCAAGAGCTCTGGGCTATTTCCTAAACATCTGTAGGTCCAGAAAGGTCGAGGCCCTTTGGAGTGATGCTCACAATGAAATCTGTCACAGCTGGGCTTCTTTGCACACAAAGACATGGTAACAAGCATGTTTTTTGTTTAGTCCCTACTGGACAGAGATGCAGGACTAAAATTTCACATAAGGAAAAAAGGTTAAAAAATAAACTGTGGTTTGTGACACCAAGATGTACTTTAAACTTCCATTAAATTGCACAACCAGTATTGAGCTGATCTTCTCTGATCCAGATTTTAAAGGCCACAGGAATTGCTTATTCCTCAGTAAGAGCAAGGGACAACTTGGTACCTTGCACTCACTGTGGAAAGTCAGGTGTGGATGGACACTGACACAAATTAAATGGTAAATTCTCATTCCTACAGAGAGCTCAAGGCACTCTGCTCAGCTGTGCCCTCCTGGGAGGTCCCAGAGGCTCTTGCTGCCCTTGAGAAGATTAGGAAATTAAGGGAATGCTGTTTGTACTGCCCAAAACAAGAGGAGACAAAGGAATAATGGAAACTGATTTGGGGCTTTAGTTAGAACTGAGAGTTTCTCTCATTTAGAAATCAGGAATCTCTTTGGAGAGCCTTCCCTGGAAGTGGGAGGGCAGAGTTACACTCAAACCCAGCACTTACCCAACTGAGCCACTGTGTAAATCCAGCTGACACAAGAGATGAAAAAGAAGTCCTGTCGTTTTGGGTTGCAGCAGAGGCATTTCAGCATCAGCCCCTCTGCTGCTGATGTTAAGGGAGAAGGAGCCCGTGGCTGCACCAGGAATTACACCTCAGACAACCAACCTATTTCACCTGTGACTGGGAATAGCTCTGCTCAGTCACAGCAATGGAAACTTTAAAATATTTTTTTGCCTTTTTAATGGAGTTTAAAAAATATTCCTTCTATTTTGGTTTTTTTTCCTGTGGTTGTCTTCCTGTCAACGCTTATGCCAAGAATCATCATGAGACCGCTCTGAAAACACCAATCCACAAAAGTGGTTTATCCTTCCTGGATATCCACATGCAGGCACACTTCAGGGTCATAATTAATCAGGAAAAATGTCCTTTTTTTGCTGTAAAAAGCCAAGCAGGGCCCGTGATGAGCTGGGAGGCAGGATCGGGCGGAGGCGGTGGGAGCTGCCTGAAGATCCCGCTCCTGGCTGCCGTCAGGAACGACAGATGGTGTTTGTCAAGAGGATAGAGATTTACCTTCTTATTTTACCAGGGAAATATAGCAGCAAGAACACTATCAACATTCCCTATTTTATCCAACAGATTTAAGAAATATATCCCACATTAAAAAAAAAAAAACCAACAAAACAACAAAGCCCAACAGGATTCCTGCAGGAAAACAAGAGCGCCAGATGCAGCTGGAAATCCCAATTAAAAGAAGCAGTTGTGTTTATCAAGAGACAATGTCAGCCATTGCATGTAATTTATTTTCTCATTAAGGAAATGCACTGAGCATATACAGAGATTACATTCAATACAGATTTATCATTACAGAACCATACGAAGATAAAGATACAATCAATACCTGCTTCATGTAGCAGAAGAGATTGAAGGAACTGCTTCAAGCTGAGAAAGAAATGAAAAATACTTACACCAATTTAAGTGATTTTTATACAGATGAGACACTGGAGTCCAAATTAGCATTCTCAGCCAAGATCTGCTGCACTGTTGCAATCTTTATATTCAACAGCTTTATCAGACTGGTGCCTAGAGACTAAAAATAGAGCAGAACTGCCTTGTCTGAGCCCATCTGAACAAAACCCCAGGAGAATCCAGGCAGTCTGAAGCCACAATCTACATGAGATGATGGAAGATCCTCGCTGGGAAAAGAGCACAGTAAAACAAGGAGACAGATCAGCCCCTGTGACAGGCAACAGCTACAAGGCAGGCGAGGGTTCACTCTGCAGGAAGGTTCACTGATTTACCTTGAAGCAGCTCTCTAGAGTTTGCAACCTTCATCAAATTTTGGTCAATGTGAAGAATTCTACGACACACAGCCTGGAGCTGATTTTTCAAAGAACTATACTGCTTTTAAAAAGTCACAACACAACGCTAATGGAAAAACTACTTTGCCACGTGTTTTGTGAGTTCCATAAATTTGGTGACCTAACCTTTTTCCTACAAGGCAACTAAAACTAGAACTAAAAAGACCACCTCTAGTTTAGTTACACCAGCTGGACTTTAAGCCAATCCTGTGCTTGTTGTGTGCCAGGGGTTGGACCAGATCATCACAGCTGGACATTAAAATCTACAAATATCACTCATCTGCTTGCCTGGTGCTCTGAGTTTTGGATCAAAGGAGGTAGTGATGCACAATTCCTTCTACTATGTGACCCTTTCAGGATCATTTACTTGGTAAAACTGCTATGAATGGGATTATTAAAAATATTGATTTAGTCCCTTATGCCTCTAAAGACCTCCAAGTAATTCACTCAATTTGAAAAATGACAAGGATAGATAAATCACCTCAGCTCACTCAGATCACTGGAGGGGGAGACATATATATATAGATATATACATTCTTATTCTCAAAAACTGAAGTTTAGGACAGTGGAGAATTATCTACATAATTGAAACCTCGAGAAGAATTATAAACTCAAGTTATAATTTGCCTAAAAGACGGGGATTAATCAATTGTTTTTAAAACCAGCAGGGGAGATAGATTGAGCCAATCTTTGGACGGAGTTTACCAGTTCAAAAACAGCTTCCAAGCTCTTCTATTTTCTTCTTCCTTCAATGCTGTGGTCAGATTCTCAAAGGATCAGGAAAGAGAAGACTGGAAGGTGTTTTTTCCCAAGGAAATACAGACAAACATAGAATCATAGAATGGTTTGGGTTGGAAGGGACCTTAAAGCCCATCCAGTTCCAGCCCCCTGCCAGGGTCAGGGACACCTCCCACTGTCCCAGGCTGCTCCAAGCCCCATCCAACCCGGCCTTGGGCACTGACAGGGATATAATATAATATACAATACACCTCCGTGCATTATTCCCTTCATGACCTTCTCTTACCTGTCTGTATTAATACTAAATCATCTGTATTTCAAGTTTCCTGGCTTTGTCCAGTATGCCAATGCTCTCTGGAAGATTAACTTGCTGGCTAGAATTTTCAGTCACTTTGTGCTTGAAAATTTTAGCTTGCTTTTGAATGTCTGCCAACAGTAAACAGCATCTGGCAGACATTTGCCCTTTACCTTACTACCAGGCTACCTGCAGCAAAGATTTCTCCTTTATCTAAACTGGAGGAAAATGTTAGGTATTCGCACAATCAACCCCTCAGGACAAACAACAGGGCAGCATTTCTTACACAGAGATCAAGACCTATTTAGCAGATGAAACAAATTTTACCTAAACATCTGTCAGGCCTTCCTACAGCTCTTTGCCTAGTGAGATATATGGTACACGGAGCAGTGTGATTAGGAGCTATTATCATCCCTTGCTAAGAAGGCAGAGTTGTTGCTTCAAGATAATATTTTTTTTTCTTTCTCCCCTCATGTCAGCTTCACCAAGGGGTGCCAGAGCAGTGTGAAGACGAGCAGGGAGAAGCAGCTGCTGGAGCTGGCAGCCAGGCTCCTGGCGTTGCAGTTGTTGGAGTAGCAGCAGTGGACGCTCACCCCGGGCGCCCTCGAGCCGTCCCTCCTCGCCCGCTCGCAGAAGGACCTGAACGAGCAGGACTTCATGATGCCACCTGCAACAGAGGCACAGTGAGCCCAGAGGGGCTGCAGGGGTCCCCTGCTCCCAGCTGCACCCCTCAGCACCCCCCTGACCACCCAGCACCGAGCAACAACCTCGGGTTTGGCTGCTCCTGGCAAATAAAGGGAAAAAACCACAACGCACGGCAGCACAACGCAAGCTCCCACTTAAATAACTCTTAATTTATCTTAGAGGCAGCTGGTGCAGCTTAAATATCTTTGGATGTGCCCTAGTGCAGGGGATCATTAGCTTCTTTTCCATATCCAGATTTCCAGGTGAGTCACTTGAGTAAAAAGTGGGCAATATTTAAGATGCTTCTTTCCAGCTTTCACACAGAGTGGGTGCAGCTCATCGTGGCACAGCGACAAATCATTCCCAGTGGGATTTTGTGTCACATTGCTGATACAACAAAATTAGGACTGAGATTTATTAATGGGGTTTATTTTGAGAGGAGACATTTACTTTTGGTTTTTTTTCCTTAACTTGCTACGCACTCTTCTCTTTCCAACACTGATTATTTATTTGTTTTATGACAAACACATGGAGTCTGACCTGTTTGTGACACTTACTGGCTTGTCCTCTAATGACTGCACAGGCATCTGCATGGCCTGGACACTGCTGACTTCCTTGTCTGTTGCAGTCGTCATCACTAGAACCTACACAGGTGTAACACTGCAGTGCTTCACCTGGGTGAGGGGAGAAGAGACCACTTAGAGCAGTACTGTTCAGGGTTTACAAAAGGTATTTAAAAATACCAGCGTTTTAATGTCGTTTCAAGCATACATAAAAAAAAATTGCAAAAAAGTTGTAGAAAATCCAACGATTCTGCCAATCTTATCAATGGTTCTTTTTTTAGAAACGGTTCAGATACTGATTTAAAAAGTAATAATAAAAATAATCAACCACAGATTATTTAGTTGTTATAATCTGCACTTAAAATAATATAAGAAACATTTGATGTTCTGTAACTGCATCCATATCTTCTGGATGTAATGTTTTCAGAGCAGAGCCCACAAGTTGTTTTTTTCCCCCTCCATCATGATCTTTGGTCCACAGTACCATGAAAAAGCACATTCTATACACATAAAACCCTACAATGATCCAATTTTCCTTTTCTCCTAAAGTATCAATTCAGCTGGAAAGCACACCAGTGTATCTTGAGTTTTGCTCTTTAAACATTACATCCATAACTCAATCCTCTTTCTTCTCCTTGGTTCAAACTACATGGTATTTTCAAAGGCAAGGTATTTAAAATACCACACTTGAAGCTTGCCGAGCAGAAATCCCACCCTTGCTGCGAGTGGGAACATTTGAATTTGTTAGCAGTCATATTTATCTTTACAGAGGTGCAATTCTTTGCTGCTAACCACACACACAAAACGACCTGAAACCATCCCAACCCAGGAGAGGAGCCCAGAAGAGCCAAGAGGCTCAGCCATGCCTGAGGTAGGAAACACAAATGAAGTAAAAAAGGAAAGAAAAAGGAGTTGACTTACTTTTGAGGACAAAAAGGGAGCTGACAAGAAGCAGGCTGAAGACTGTCCACATCATGGAGATCCAAGAGATGCACCATTAGCCAAAGAAAGCAGTTTGTTTGCTATTAAAGCCTTAATGCTTCTCTTACATGCCTAATCCTGGGCAGAGGATAACTTACAGGATAAAGAGGTGTGGAGAGCGCTACTTAGCGAGCTCATTCCGGTGGCACCTCTAATCACACCGGCCTCATCCCCAGCAGCCCTGCAGGCAAATTCTTCCAGGAGCACGAAGGAACAAATGTATTCACCTTTCAGTGCCAGACGTGCTTAAAAACCATCCCGTCACAGCCTCCGACTCCTCCAACAGCCTCATTACATTTGCCCATGGGATTTGCTGGATCAGGGTCAGAGCATTAAATATTTTGGAGGATTAAGCCTATGCTTGAGACTTGAGTGGTCCAAATCCACACACACACATATATATATATATGTATTTAGAGAGACAGTAAGATATAGACCTAGATATGTGCACATAAGCAGCACACTCTTGTGACCCACAAAGTGTTCAAGCAGCGACCCGTGAAGTGCTTTCTGTGAAGGAATTAATTCCCAAGAGCATCTGGTGGTAAAATAAGCAAGTGAAAGACACAAAGCACAGCCATACTTATCTTCAACTTTCAACGAAAAAATTTATTTACAATAGAGAATTTCATTTGTGACATGCATTTTCTTTTTTTTTTTTTTTAATTTTATTTTACAAATCAGCAAATGCAGATAAAGTTTACATTCCTTAAGGCAAGAGTCCCCATGCAAGTAATACATGTTTATATTAAATCCAAAAGACATCCAACATGGGAACTCATGTACAAAGGGAAGGCTAGGATCAGCAATTTGTAATTTCTTAGAGAACTTGACAATCTCCCTGATACAGGAACTTTGAGATCAACTTGCTATGAATTATACTATGAAAATGCAAACAATAGCAAGAAATTCTGATAGTCATCTTAGTACTGCATACAATTAAATCAACTTTATTTAGAAAGAAAATACAGTAGTGCATACGAAAAAGTGAAAATATAACCTGTCCACATAAATGTATGGACATCAGTGTGCCAATGGTCATATTGCACTCAATATCGAAGTCCAGAAATTTGGTTAAAAGTTAGCTTTTCCCCATTTTGGCAATCAGTTCATCACAAATCTTTGTTAATTCTTCTATCTCTTTATTCTGGAAAATAAAATATGAAGTATTATGAAAAGGATTGCTACATTAAGATGAGGGTTTTTCAAATTTTAATATTATCTAACTTTCGGGAGAAGTGTGGGAAAATTAACTTTTCTCCACAGCTGAGAACAGGATATCTATACACATAGATATTTGTGCATATTAGCACATCTAAATGTTCGTATACACAGTACAGCTATGTGCACTCAAACAAATGCTTCCTTTTTTTCCAAATACAGCTCCTCCAGTTTTAATAAATCAAATTTAGCACCAAAGCAGACAGCTTTATAGCAGTCATTCCCAGCACACCACAATAATACATAGAGGAATTTTGTTTCTAGGCTGCACTTTTCTATTTTTTTTCATTATTTTCACCCTGTCTTGCAGAGCTGCAAGCAAGGACGAGCTGTACTATGCCAAAGCAAGCTCCCTTGGCTGAGAACACGGAGATATAAATAGGCTTTTCCTACAGACACTTTGGAATTAGCACTGGAATTACAGCTAGCACTAAAAAGGGAAACACAACCTGAGAGAAGAACTAAAGCAAGGTCTGAAACCTGCAAACTGAAGCAAACCAAGGCCTGGGCTGCAGAGGTGCACCCAGGGCTGAGCCAGCCCCGAGCACTTGGGCTCAGACCAAACCTGGGTCCAGCTGGTGCACACGGGGGGTTTTGTCCTAAAATTTGGGCAGTGCTGCTGTCCCTGGAGCCAGGGGACAATCCTCAGGCAGAGCTTGGCTCTGGGGAGAGCAGACTCCTGCTTTACCTTTTGTTCCAGTGTTCTCTCCAAGGCATCCACTTTGAGCTGCTCCTTGCGAAGGCTGGCCTGGTACGCTGCCTGCTCCTGCTGGGCCTTGCCTCTCACTTGTGCAATTTCAGCATTGGCTCTGCAAAAAACACAGGTTTTGGTCACACCAGGGTCTCTACAGCAAAGGGCAGAGGGTGCCCAAGGGTGGACAGCACCCTAAGAAATGGGGGGAGAGGGCAGGGGTGGCTTCTGCACGTCTTGGTTTTATCCTGAGACTTGTCCCTAGAGACTTTTCACAACTCCCTCTCTTGCTCAGCACAGGCTGCAGGGTCTTTTCTTAATGTCTGTGTTGCTCCTTTCATGCTTCTCTCAGATATCTGTGCTAAAGTTACAAGTATGACTCAGGTAGAAGTGTTTTATGGCAGTTTCCAAACCTTATCTCCAGTTCAGGGGACTGTACTGTGAGTCCTGAATGTGATTCCTAGAAAGGCTTAATTGGTCATTACATGGAAATCTAGTAAAAAGAAACTGGCTAATGGCTTCCTTCTTGATCTTCTCATGAAAAAACATTAAAGAAGCATAAAGACATTAGATAAACATAGAAATTTAAGGTGTTCTGTACGGTCAAGAGCTGAAGAAACACCAGCACATTACAGAAATTCTCACTATGGCATTTCTTTCCACCCTCCATGACAGAGCAGCCTGTGCTTTGCATATTGCAGGAGCAGTTTGGGATGTGAGGTCCAGCCATGGGAATCCTCCTGCAGCATGAACTTCTGAAAAAATGAGTGCAGTCCATGCACCATCCCTGGAAGTGTCCAAGGCAGGGCTGGATGGGGCTTGGAGCACCCTGGGATAGTGGAAAGTGCCCCTGCCCATGGAACTAAATTGTCTTTAAGATCCCTTGCAACTGAAACCATTCTGTGAATCCATGACTCAATTACCTGTCCAGTTTTTCCTCAGCGTGAATTTTGAGTGCCTGGTACCTCTGCTCTTCCTTCTTTACTCGTGATAAATATTCCTGTGCACATTTCTTCAGCACTTCTTCATTCTTAAAAGAGAAGATGACATCAAATTTAATCCAAGAGGCTGAAATGCAGGACAGGCACCTGTTTGTGGGAGTCCCACACAGCTGTGTGAAGGGCTGCAGTCCAACACTGACACCCCCACAGAGGCCACCAGAAGGAGAATATTACACAATGCAAAAAGCTTTACAGTTTTTCTGTTTGCATTTGACAGCTGGCTGCAATCCTTCACCTGAGGATTATGGTCTGTCATGGACTTTAGACCTGATGCAGAACATCAGAATTAGCTGGAAACACAAGTCCTGCCTTCTGTCCAGCAGCACTGGCACACAGAACATGCTCAGCTCTTCTCTTTGAAGGAGATGTTAACTCTACTCACCTTCCTAAACCCCTCCAGGACTTCTTTCATTTTCTCGTATCTCCTGAAAAGATCCGCCAGGGATTTCTCCACGGAGTTCAGATCAGCCAAAGCTTGCTCCTTCTCCACAATCAGCTGCTGAACAGTGTGGTGGGAGACAGATTTCTCTCTCTGTTCATCCTCTGAAAGAAGAGAGCAGTAGGGAAAACAGAGATTTTCAGAAGGGTAACAGTAGTAAGAACACTGATTTCACTGTCATCTACAGTTTCTACTATACTCTGCTCTATTTGTGCATTAGTAAGATTACAGATTCCAAAAAAGTCAGATTTATATAAAGACACAAGCCTGTTTTGGAAAACAGTTGCTAAATACAGTGATATTTAAGTATTTTGATGTTGGGGGAAAATGTGAATGTATCTCTGTACTGATGATTTCTTCACTCTGAACTCGCCTGTTCCCATGAAAAGGCAGCTGGTGGATTTCCCGTTTGCCTGAAGATGCACTGGCTGAAGCAAAGGACATTTATGCACATTCCTAGCACTGGCCACAAATTATTTGCCATTGCTGATATATGCTTGTCATCTGCTGGCATCTTCTAATCCTGCACAAACAAGGCACTTTGCTCACTGGAGTTCAGTTCTTCCCTTGGAAAAGCAGTGCTTTGCCAGCTCTCAGGATTACTGGAGCAAGTGGCAGAAAGGAAATCTAACAGTAGACAGGCTTCCTAAGTGTAAAAAAACTGCAAAAAACATCTGCCAAGCTCCTCCTGTGTATAGTTAAATTTGAGTCAGGGGTGGTGGGAAGAACATAACAGGAATATAAATTCATATGGAGAAGAAATTTTAAAGGGAACTGATCTCATAATAAGCTGGAATATCCACGTTACACTGGAAGAAAAGGTCTGGCATTGTCTTCCAAAATGCTGCATCATTTCCTTCATATCCTAAGCTATGATTCTTGTGTCCATGTTTTAAGGGCTACTTTGAATGATACTGAAAGGAAAAGCCACCCACAGAACACAGCAGTTCTGTATTACCATTTTCCTTTGTCTGTAATAGAAGCTAAAATAAGGTAAGAAGTTCACCTGGGGAAAAAAGAACGGGGCATTTTACAATGTACAACTTTTAATTCAGGCCTTTCTATTTGGAAACATAAAGAACTAAACAAGTCTGGGTTTTTTATTTGAATAGAAATTTTCATCTGAATTATTTATATTGCTGGTCAGGTCCAAAATGCCAAAGCTGATACTGTCAATTCCCAAACTGAGATTAATCTCTTCCTTTTGTATATTCCATCCAAAAAATACACATTCCTGCAGGCCTGACCAAGGCCAGAGCAGGATGCCAGGCTGTGCATCAGCTCCTGGGCTACACTCTGTGCTCCTCTGCTCACCCTGACAGCAGAGCCTGACCTGAGCTTATTCTGCTCTGTGTGATACAGGAGATCAAAAGAACCAGAGAGGCTCTCAGCACCTGCTTGTAACACCTTTATTTTACTGCTGAACAAACACCTTTGACATGGCAGAGAAGCCCAGAGCCCTGTAATACCACATCACTTGGATGTATTTAACACTTCATTAAAAATAAACATTCTTTTCTATTTTGCTTTCTCAGAGACACCCTCTATTCCTCTGTAATGTCAAAACCAACGTGTTCTCAATTAAATTTAAAAAGCATTTGTTGTAATTTATTTTTCTAAACCTGAGAAGCTGTCTGCTTGTGTTCCAGCACTAGATTTGTTTAATCGTGCTGGAGATTACACCCTGACTAGATAATTCCAAACCCCTTCCTGGCAGGATCCTGTTCTCTGGCAACACTTCTGTCACTGCAGCTCCAGGCAGGGTGGGAGATCCCTTCACATGATCATCCAAAATACCTGAATGTATTTAATGTCACATCTTTACCTTTTGTGAGACTGCTGTCTGAGGTATTTTAGCAACTTCCTGACTTGTTTCTAGGGCAATCAGAAAGTTAATAATTCATGTCACCCTCCCTCACAACTCCTGAGCTCCTCCTCTTCCTCCCAGTGCCTCACAGGCTCTCCTCAGCTGGATCAGCTCCTCCAACACTTGATCCCCAGCTCCATTTAAACTTGCACATGGAAACTGGGGCAAGTGCTACAGAATCCCAGAATGGTTTGGGGTGGAAGGTACCTTAAAGCTCAGGTAGTTCCACCCCCCTGCGATGGGCAGGGACACCTCCCACTCTTAGAGCAGCTTGCTCCAAGCCCTGTCCAAGTGATGCTCCCAAACCAAAGTGGTTAAATACTCCAAAAACCAGAAACTTGGCTGGAGAGGGACTAGAGCTTTATGTCATATTTTCATAAAATTGTAGAATGGTTTGGGTTGGAAGTTCCTTCTATTTTCTAAGACTATGATCTAGTTTCAATAATATGTGCTGGTAATAGCCTGCCAGTCAAATCTTAGATAAGTGGTTGCACAAACTTAATTCTAAATATATTTATGAGGTTATGTGATTAAAATATTTTAATTAAATGACTTCCACGTCTGCAACACACCCTGCCCAGGGCTCACCAACAATAACAGCAGTATGCTCAGGACTAACACTATCCAAATTGACAGAATCAGAGCAGCACCACGGCAGATCCGCTTTCAGGCTCAGCTCACTACTACTCACATGACTTAATGGGAATGCAGCAAACAGAGAACAAAAGCAAAAGAAACTAAAGATGCAAAATGCTGGTGTGAAAGTTGGTGAAAAGCTTTACTTACCAGGCTTGCCTGTTTTGTTTTTGCAAGCAAATAGCAAGAAGCAACGAAAACGGAAGCAAAATAGAAAAATCGGGAATTGTTAGGAAAGCAGCAAATAAGTAATGCAACAACCTGTAATGCACAAAGCATAACATCTGTTTGTTTTTCACAAGCAGAATTTCATCATGTATTCAAATGTAAAGTATAAGGATACATTTTTAACAGGAAAAAACAAAAAACCCAAACCAACATTAGAAATCTGTCAGTGAAAAGGAATTGGGATGGGGATTTTGGCCGTGACCAGGTGTGTGGAGGGTGGGGTGCAGGGGGCACTGGGGTCCCCCAGGCTCTGCCCTGTGGCTGTCAGAGCAAACATGGGCACAAAGCAGCAGCACGGCCTGGAAAGCCTGGTCTTTCTTCTCCCTCACTCCTCAGTGTAAACTAAAATGTGTCAGGGGTTGAGGCAGTGTAAGAAAAAAAGGGAAAAAAGATGAAGCACCAGTAAAAAACCACACCAAGTGACACTAACAGGGATCTCCACACTGACAGCTTGCAAGCTCTGCCTGCAGAGTGTGGCATGAACTAATCACAGCAGCTAAGTTGGGTAATATTGGGTTCCATATATGTATGATAGCAAATGCTAAGCCTTCCACAACCCTTGAAATCAAAGGCTGTTTGCAATGCTCGTTTTTCAGTGCCTTTAGAGGCAAACATAGGCAGTCATATATTCTTAAAATGGGATATTTTCAGTATTCATTATACACACACATGCCAACCCGCAAAAAGCTCAGCAGGACCTATCAACCTCACTGAATATTCATCAAAGGGATTGGTGAAATTGGTTTCTGTGCAGTGCCCTTCTAACAGGGCTGTATAAATAGTTCAGGAGGGTTAAATGATCACCAGAAACAGCACAGGCATTTCTTTTGTTAAGAAGCATATTCTGCTTCAGCACTGAGGCACTGCTGTGATAACAGGTCGCTGAAGTACATGCAAACAGCAAACACACAAGTGTTTTCCTCCACATGTGGCATTCGGATGAGAGAATTCCTTTATCGGAAGGGACAGCAATTTACAAGAAATGGCATGAGAAAGTGGGACAATTAGATCAAAAACTGACATTAAATGCAGGGAGAAGCCTCACATTTAACGCATTACCATGCTGTAGGATTTGCATACTGCTCTAATTAACACAGAAAGGATGTTTTCTGTGTCGCTGTTGTTGGTTCAGTTCCTTTGCAAATGGACAGCAAATTAAATTACTTATAGCCATAGCCCTTAAAAACTCACCATAGAGCATCTGGGAGGCTCTGATACTCTGAATCTGAAGTTTAAAGGTATATTTACTTGTAGTCAATGGCCCAATGCTTAAATTATCCTTCATTCTTTGCAACAAGAGGAAGTGGCAATGGTGGAATGTACTGTGTACACCAAGGCTGTGCCTCTGCCTCCTATTCTGTACCTAACTGCTGCACTGCAGTCCCAAAATTTGATTTTTTTTTCCCTAAATCTGTTTCTCAAAAATTGAATTTGAATTTGTTATCAAAAAGAAACTTCTGTTGCTAACTGTAAGCACAACTTGGAAACAAAGGACAGGTCCTTTGTGATATGACAGTGTCCATATCCCTGGCCAGGTTAAGGGTGGAAGCCACACCAGGGTGTGTTTAGTGTAAACCAAAATGAAGTAAATTCTTTGCCTACTCTGGTCACTCCTGCTTTAACACCTGCATGATGACAATGACAGACACCATGGCAGAAGGCAGCAAGTTGGCTCAGTTGTACATACAAAAGGCAATGGAGGCATAACAGCAGAGAAAATGAAGACTGGCATATTATTAGTGTGTACTATTCAGTATTATATATATTTCATTGATTACTTTATTTATTATAGTTGTCATTCTCAAGAGAATTTATTTAGTTGTAGGTCCATTTTAGCCTTCATTTGAAAGGAGGCTGGGATGTCTCCCAATGGCCAAGGAATCCAGGAAGGCAGCAAAAGCACCAGACACTGGTGCTCTTCCCAGCAATTTTGGCCTTGGAGATCCCAAAATTCCACTCAGCCATTTGCATTTCTGGGAAACAGCTCAAGCTGTGGCAGTACAAGGCAGCATAAACCACTGGTGCTTTCTATAGCCAGACTAATAAAAAGAGCTTTAGAAATCTTACAGGAGGCTTTAAAATCACATCCCAGGGGCCAGACCTCCTGTGCTGAGGAACCACACGAGGTTTGGGTTTGAAGTGCTAGAATTTTTTATTTGTGGGACGTGCTGTTAGCAAAGGTGTTTTTTAATTACTGAGAGGCAAAACTTGTCATAATTTAGACCTAAAAGGAGACCCCTGTGTCAGTAAGCAACTGGGGGGGTGGATTGGCCACTCATAACCTCCCAGCTGGGATTGGAGTTAATCTGGGTTTTGGTCTGATCGATGCACTTAGCACAGATAATCCCTGTTGTTGTAAAGAGCTAAGTTTGGTATCTGCCATTAAACAGCTGAGGGCTGATGCCTAAGGGGTTTTTAGGTCACTGAAAGTCTCTCCTGGAGAAACCCATGAATTTGAACCTGTTTCCTATGGGCCACTTGGCTCTGCAGCAGAAGGGAAAGCCCTGAGCTTTCTGTGTTACCTGAACTGCCTGGGGGCTGCTGGCTGTGAAACGAGGCCCTGACTTTTCCTTTTCTGGTGTCCTCAGATGCATTCACAATTCCCTGCAGCATCAGCAGATGCAGCCAGCATCAAAATGAAGGCCACAGACTTCAGCCAGGGAGCATCTTGCACAGCAGGAACACCTACCTATCATCTGAGCAATCGTCTTCTCATATTCCGAAACTATTTTTCTGTAAGAGGGGAAAAAAGAAAAGAAAAACTTTCGGCAAACAACATCATTGCTCATGCTTACTTAACAAATAACACTATCAGTAACAGAACTGTGGTGTTTTTAAGAGATACAAAACTCCACCACACTTTTATATGTTCTTTATTGCCCAAATAACAAATAAAACTGACAATTTTAACATTGCACCTGATTTTTAATTCTCCGTGGAAACCAATAAAGGTGAGGAAAGGAAGAAGAGATTGCATTGAAACAGATTCTGTTTTTTGAAACATCACCCATCATGATTATAAACATAATCACACTGGTCTAACTCAAGAATTACAAAGAGCCTGATTTTTCCATTACTTTCTCCCCTCTTCTCCATATTTCTGTTGGTTTATTTTTAACGTAAACTTTAAGTAAACTTGTACTTGGTAGCACATAAACCTAACAGGAGTAGTGTTGGCCATCACCCAAAATGTATCTCATCTTCTAAATGAATCTTCTCATGACTAAATGATTCACTACCACTTAAAAGAACAAGATCAAAATATTCAACTGTATAGCACAAAAATCCATCATGTCCCATTTCCCAAATCTGTTTTTGAAGCAGAGGTGGCAAAATGTTACTTTTCAGACTTGTTTTATTTCGTATACTCACGGTAGGCTTTGAATTTCCTTCTTGAAAAGAGGTTAGCCAAAATAAGCAGATTAAATGTGATTTAGAAAGATGATCCATCCCTTCCCAGAGCCAAATAAAGCTAATAAAATGAGACTAGCTTGATCTGTGCTTTGATTCATGAGCCATGCAGGACCGTCTACAAAAAACAAAATTACCCCACACTTCATCTGAAGTGGATATTCAAACCAGCTCACTGGAGTTTGAATACACCTCTTCTGAAACTCGCTTTCACTTGCTCCATTTTTAGAGCTCTGCTGCAGTTGGGGTGAGGTTACAGAAAGGCTATGGGAAAATCCTGAGACAAAAGTCAGTCAGGAAAGGAGAAACTTGCAGAGCTCCCAAAAAACGACTGCAGTAACTCCAGAACTGCCCCAAATCCAAATCAGAGTCCAGAGCTCTGAGAAGGCCACCTGGCCCTAAGGCCAGCAGCACCTCCCCTGCCCTGGTCCTGCAGAGCACTCAGAGAGCAGGGGCTCTACCCCTGAGAGCTGGGATTTTTCCTTTCAACCATAAATGACACTTGGGAGAGCAAAGATAACAGCAAGGATTTTCCCCTAAAAGGAAGGGTTTGGTTTCATGTCCAAAGAAGATTACCTCAAAAGCCTGCTGTAAGCAATGAGGATTTTAAAGCTTTGTCATATCCTTGTGACACGAGGCACCTTTAGGAAGTTTTATCATCCAAGAAATGAAGCCAAGGACTCAGAGAGTATTTAGGGTAAGGAACACAGCAATTCAACACTGCAGCACTTCCCAGGGAAGAATTTGCTGCAGATTCATGTCAAAGGCCTCTTTCAGTCAGGCAGCCTAAAATAATGGTCATTACAGCTGGGAAACCAAAGGATGCTGCCACATCATTCCTCTTTGGGAGGGCACATCTTAACCCCAGGATGACACTTCACACAGGCTTTAAATGTTGCTACTTAGACATTCAGTCTATTCACTGACTGCACATTTGTAAATCATAGAAACACCACAATCCAGGGCTGCAAAGGGTCTCAAAAGTCATCTGCTTGACTCCCCTTACAGAGTCATAATCAATCAGACCTCCAGATAACCGTAATTAGATATTTCTTGCCTGCCTCTGGTTAGACTCTTGGATTATGGTACAGCCTGCTGTGGTTTAGCTCTTAGATAGCTACTGCATTATTAAGCCTTCTCATTTTGGCTTCTGTTCTCTGGAGTAGAATTTCCTCCAGACTGATGTTTTCCTGGAAATTTAGATGAATTCAGGATATTCCAGCTACAGTATGCAGGACATGGGTACAGGAGCACTGCTTCTCCTTCTCTGGGAAGTGATGCTTTTGTGCCTGCAACTCTAAATAATCCCTCTACTCCCTGCTTATCATTATGCCATATCTCATTGCTGCATCTCTAATTTACCACACATGAACTGCTTGAACATTTAAACCTCCAAGAGAAATCTTTCTTTGTGCACATATGTGTATTTATCATTTTGTGACAGTATTAGCCAGATTTTTTCCTCTCATCCACGCATTCCAGGCATGTGCCTGTGGGAAATTTGGCTTGGTTATTGTGGGTTTTTTTTTTTTCAAATCAGAATTTATAGAGGGTGGAGACACACACAAGCAAATTACTGTGTGGAAGACGAAGGTGCAGATCCACGGTGTGCCAGCTGCTCTGTGCCACCCCTGGCTCTCCATCCATGAGGGAAAAGGCTGGCAGTGCCCACTGGCAGCCAGCAGACACGTGCTCCCCGACACAGAACAGACCAAACACCACACTTGAGAGGGAGCTGCACGCTGAGACATTCCTTACAATCCCTCACGCTGCTCCCTCCTTGTTTTGCCCCCTCGGTTTGACTGCTCCGCTCTGTTTCTCCTCATTAAGCATTTCAGGGCTATGCCAGGGCTTTGTTCCCCTTCCCAACAGAGCACAAGGGAGGTGAGAGAACTCAGCTGGGCACTGGGAGGTGGCAAAAAAAGAAATAAAGAGGCTGCCCTTGCCTTTTGCAGATGCTTCTCTTAAGATGCTTTGGCTCAGAGCCCTGTGCTGCCACTATTCCAATCTGCCATGTGCAATTCCTGGCATCCATGCAAGCGTTTGTGGAGCTCTGCTCTGCAGTTCCCTTCTACTCTCCCTCCCTAAGTACAGTTTTCCTGGATATAACCAGCAATAGCTTATGTAGGTCATGACTAGATACAGAGTTTAGCTTTAAATCACTGAGACTCTTCATTTTGGGAAGAAGCTGGTGCTAGAACAGAAGGGATTTTAAAGAAAATTCAGTCTCAGAAGTGACTGTATAAATCATTACTTAAAGGAGGGATGCTACAATAATCTGACAGCTTCCCTTTACTTATGAGTTAAGAGGGGGGACCATTTTTTCTGGATTTTGAAGGTAGAAAATAATAAGCTTTAAAGACTCCATAAACTATTTTATATATTCTGTCTTGCAATTGATGACTTTCTCAAACTCAGATCAATGAGCAGGCCAAGCTCATTGCTTCATCTTTCTTATGGTCCCACCAACTGTAAAAAAAAGAAAAGTTGAACCTTTCAGCTGACTGAATGGGAGGCATCAGTGCTCCTCTGAGCAGCACTGCTCACATCATCCACCACAGCGATTTTGCTGTCATCCTTGCAAGTGGTAGGACCTGGGCTGGAAAGGAAGGTCAAACCATGTTCCAGTATACAGATATTTAATGTAATAGAGGCAGGTTTGCAAGAGAAGTAAAATAGAACAGATACAACCAGAACAAACTGAAAAGCTCAGGGTCCTTATGTCAGCTCTCAAAAGGAACAAGAGAGCAAAAGCCAAGAGAATTATTGCTTAACTAAAATCAACCTCAGTGTGTGCAGTAATTAAAAAATCATCTTAGTTCAAAGAAAAGGGTGTAGAATCTCCTTAAAAGCCAACATTCAGAGTGGCTCCTTTACAAGAAATGCTTTTCTACTGACACTGTGGTTTGATTTTTATTAAACAACCATTTACAATGATGTCCTGGAGGGAGCCTGCAGACTCATAACTATCTGCAAACCTGCACATTCTTTCCTACATTCCTTCCTTTTTCCAAGCAAAACTACTTGTGGAGAGTGAATTTAATACTGCTATGTGCATCCCCCTGTCAGCTCTGCAGGCACCTCATCCAGTCTGCAACAGGAACCTCACTGTGCAATCCATGTGAGAATTCACACACAAACCAGAGGAAATCCTCCCCTGACAGTAACCTGGAGTAAAACCTCTCCTATCTCAGTATTCTGAGGATGTGAATGACATTAGCAGCACAAAAGATTTCAATGATTGACCTGAACAGGGATGCCCATCATACAGAGGAGAGACTAAATATCAGTTCAGGATCAACCCAAAGTTAAAAGTTAAAAATAATGAAGTTAAAAATAAGTTAAAAGAAGTTAAAAATAATGAAGCAAATTCAGCCAAGCTAAACAGTTGCATGAGCATGGTACTCTGGGTACTACCCACAGGCTGAGATGAGACTCTGACAGAGTGATCAAGTTAATAACCCACCTCATCTCCATCACTTCCCTTCTGCTTTCTTCATATTTCTCTTTCCACTCAGATACTTCCCTTTCCTTGGCCACAATCTGAAACAAAGAAAACAAAGGGAAAAAACCTCACTGGATTATACCCCTTTTTAAGTTGCTATTACTAGCCAGACTAATATGATACATAGATTTGTAAAACACATAATTTTACTCCTATTTCAAGCATTTTTATATAATTATATAGCAACGTTAAGATGCGCAGAGTACACCTGAGGTTTAAAAACATAAAGATTTATTTTTATATCATATCTGCTTTTCACTTATGTAGAACAAGCAAAACTCGCAGCCTAGCACCTCGTGCTTTAGCGTGAGGATGGTTCCAAGAACAGAACAAACGGGTGACAACACAAAGCATTTGGGAGAAAACAGCAAAGAAGGGAAGAGCAAGGGGCAGGTTCCTCCTTTCCCAAATCCTGGAGCCATTTACCTCTGCCCTGGCGAGCCGTAGTGCAGAGTCCAGGTCCTGCTGGGGGTAGAGCAGAGCCGCGGTGCTCTCGGCGTCCGAGGCGCCGATGCGGGAGTACAGAGCGCTTTTGGAGATGGAAACATCTGCTGGGATAGCAGGTTCTCTCTGTGTGTTTGTTTTTTTAAACACAAAGAAATGAACCATTAAATAGGTGTTTAGCTCATGTTTTCTGGCTGTGGTGCTAGGACTAGAGTTCTGTGCACCTCTAAATTACAATAGCAGTGACGTTGACAAGGAGCTCTGAATTCAGCAATCATGAAATACACATTCAAGATCTCTAAGAAGCACCAAAAGGGCCATATTACACTTATAGAGAGAAAATAAAGACAGCACTGCCATCAATATTTTAGTCTTCTCTTAAAAAATGTACTGCTTTTCACCAAAACATCCACAAGAAATGCACATCAGCAGAAGGAATCAGATTTGAAGGCAGAGAGCTTGTTAAGGGGAATTCTGCTTCCATAAAAATAAATCAAGAAACCAGAAGCAAGAGGACAGCTCACTTTCTTAGGTCTGATCTGTCAATACATGATACCTATCATAGAGAATAAATACCACATGGAAAGAGTGAATATGCAGTGACACTGCTGCCCCACTGGTGTCCAGCATGCGATTAGTCAGTTAAATGAGGCTTTTTTTGCAGCTGTCAATTTTGCTCATGTCAGCAGCCCAGATCAAAGAGGGGAGAGCAGCTTGTGAAATGAGGAGAGCAAAGAACGGGTACATGACACTGAGATGCAGGAGATGTCTCACAAACAACTCTCGATGCAAACAACCCAAGCTACAGCACATTAAAAGTGAGGAGATTACAAAGGACAGTTTATAGAACATCAGAATGGTTTAGGTTGGAACCTTAAAGGTCATCAAGTCCCACCTCCTGCCATGGCAGGGACACCTCCCACTGTCCCAGGCTGCTCCCAGCCCCAATGTCCAGCCTGGCCTTGGGCACTGCCAGGGATCCAGGGGCAGCCACAGCTGCTCTGGGCACTGCCAAGCCCCCTCCACCACATCCACAGGAAGCCACAGAGAGGCTGGACCATGAGTGGGGTGGAAAGTCAGGCTGATCAATGCCTTTTTCCATCCACTGATGGAAATGGATATTCACATCCTGTTTTCCTGGTGTAGCATTTCCTTGCTGCTGAAAAGGGGAAAATTATTTTTCCCATTTACTTGTTAACTTTGGGCATAAAAAAATATATTCTGTTCCTTCGAGTTCACTAATGCAGTACCTAAGTCTTTAGCCTTTATCTGCAATAATTAGGAGTAGTAATCAAGAGTTTTTCAACTACTTTTTTACATAAAAGAGAAAAAAAAATTCTTATATTCTATTGCAAAAGACGGTGGTATAGTTTTGTTTTAGTTGTTTTGTTTGGATTTTAAAAAATAGAGTCCCACTCTACTGATTGAAACACAGGAATGTGCAAGGGAGTACATAATGTCTGGATGAAGGTTCAGAGCTCATTAATTTCAACATCACATATTCTTGTCTCAACACTGGTAAAGGAAATTTTGCCAGATGCTATTCCATAAAACATTCATCTCCTCAGAGTTGTTCTCTCACTGCCCAGGATCACAGGAAGGATCCAAACCCACTGTTAATTTTGTTGTAGTCCCTTGTGAGTTCTCACATCACACCTGACTGAAGAAGCTGTATTAAATAATTGTATACAATGCACACAGGACCAGATGTTCTGGATATCACAGCTGTAGAGAACATGAAGAAACACTAACAACATTAAAAGACTAGGCAAGAAAATTTAATTAGAGCAAGAATAACCTGAACAGTACTTACAGAACACCTGACTGCATCTTCATTTATAGGAGACTCTCAGTAATTTGCTTGGTACTTTTTGGTTTTAAACCTGGGAGTCCATTGACTCTTAACTTCTAGGATTTATGGAGCAGGACATCCCTTCTCTGTTTTTGCTACCTTTAACATGAACACCCAAAATAATGATCAATTCCAGCAGAATTAGGAGGTGCAACCTCAAACCCCATGGATTTTCCTACCAGAGAAAAAGCATTCCAATATCTATCAAAACTGCATAGCCTATGCTCTTGAAAGTATCTCCCAATGTACAACAACTACATTGGAAAAAATACACCTGGGACACAAGCTCAGATATCTCTGTAAATGCATAAATACAAAAAATGTACTTTAGTCCCTGCTCAATCACAAGGCAAGAATAACTGAGAGATAAAAAAGAACCACTAGACCATCAAAGCTGTCCTCCAAAGAAAGGCCATCCCTCAGACTGATCTGTTGAACTGCATCTGTCACGTTTCAAAAGCCTCCTGCAGCTTAATTTACTGGATCTCATAAAAAGATTGCTGGAAAATATTCATTGTGCCAAAAGCCCCACAAATTTCCTCAAGCTCATATAAAAACATGTCGAAGTAATTGCTAGGAGGATGACAATTTTTATAGAAAAAGATATTTAAAGCATTTACTACATACTTACAGGTATTTTTATACAGCACCTCATTAATACAGTTACGTTTTCTCTAGTTCTCTTTGCATTTGAGTAAATTGTACAAAACAATAGCAATAATGACCTGCAAAACAGATTAAAATTTCCAAAAATGACAATAAAAACTCTTGGAATTCAACCACTGAGCAGAAATGCTTGTGGTAGTGGTGCAACCAGTATTGCCCTAACCCTGGAAACACCCTGCACAAGTCACAGCTGGGTTCTCTGGCAGGAGTAACCAGTAAAAGCCAGCATGGTTTTACTTCAAAAGCCAGTTTTACACAGCTCCTAACTGATGCATAACTCAGCAACTGTTATTTGCTGCCTGCAAAATATTCCTACCCCGGGAAAATAACAGAACCTGACCAACAGGATGATGGTATTACCCAAAATAACCCAATAATAATGCTTTAACACCTAATTGCTGAGAAGGTAAGCAGTTAATTGGGGTAATAATCAGCGCAGGGATTTGTAAGTCACTAAACCTTGCACAGAAAGATTAGAGTCTTCAGGGGAATTACTACAAAATGTAGGTCACTGCAATCTTAGTGTAAATATTTGAGAGCTCAACACGCTTCTCCTCTCCCCAGCACTCTTCACAGAAACCAGATATCTGACCAGGAGGGGAACAAATGCACATCTATTAATCAGCTGCAGTTATCTCACTTCCAGGAGGTCAAAGTGGAAGAAAAGAGACAAATGGAATGAAAATGAAAACTAGTTTTTATCATAGCATTTAAAGGCATGTACGTTTAGCCCTGCTGGAAATGAGGCTGCCCTTTCCAAGCACTGAAAAGCTGCCTGGGTGTGCATGGAATGATGGACTCTTTAACTGATGTGTGGGCAGACAGGTCAGTGAGGCAGTGAGACCTCCTTGGGCTTGCAAATACATGGAAAGGCAACTAAAACGCAAGTCTGTAAACTTCTGCTAAAATCAATGGCATTGCTGCTTGAAGGAAATGTTCCCCCTTCACTACCATGAGGGACCCCAAGGCTGTGATGCACTATTCCCATTTTTGCCCATGCCTTTCCTTTCAGTCCTTTTTTCTAGGATCTTACTTTAACACCCAACTCTCCATCACCCCAGCATACACAGGGTGCTGGACACACACCCTACTCAAGCTGCATCTATTAAAAAATTACCTCATGACATCCAAATGGAGACTGCTCAATAGAAAAGTGTTAATTCACCTCAATGCTGGAAGACAGGAGTATCTGGCAAGTTAAAAGCAGGTGACTGGTCCTGCTGTTGTTGAAGTCTGTGACAAGAATTCTGGGACTGGCCAAATAACTTCCCTCTGCCTGAGAATGGCAAACTGCACATCTTTATTCTCACTCCTAGTGCTAGCACAAAATGCTTATATTTAATATTTATTTTAGATGACCTAGTTTGTCATAACAAGTGCTTCTGTCTTTATTTATCATCCTATTCTTGCTATCCCTCCTGTGATGGTTTAGCAAATGTTAAATGTAATTATACAGCACCCAGAAAAGAACAGAGGCCAGCCATCCAGAAGGGAATTCTGCCAGGAGCATCCAAATTTAAGTCACTGCAGTCATCTGCTGGTTTCTATTCTACTTAATCCAGGCCATCAGTCATTGTAGGTCACAAGGGGTGTCACCATAGGTTAATTTAACACCAGCAACCTCCCACTGAAATAGCAAAGTTATGCAAGGACAGAAGTCCTTCCCAGCCCAACATGACACCCATGGCATTTGTCTACAAGCACTGATGTGACTGGACCAACACGGGGCTTTGTCATCATCAACCTGCTGCCAATTCTCTGTCAGAGGGGGGAGTTTTGCCTGTTTTTCTCTCCTCACCTCATTTTGTTATCTTTGTTACACAGATTAACGACATTTTCAAAAGAGTCACATGAAATCCATTTCCCATTTCTAAGTTCTAAGGAGTTCAAAACTTGTTCTAGATAAAAGAGGATGCTGTGATGTTGTTAAATAGCATCTTTCAAATGTAACTTCACATTCTGTAACATTTCTGCAGCTCAGAACCTCCCCTGGGTAGCTCACGAGTATTCACAAACACACAAAAGCATTCTCTTCAGTCTAAAATAGTACAACCTGTGAATTTCTGAATCGTTGGCTGGTTGCAAAAATGCAGATTTTTAACACAAGTTTTTTGTATAACCCACGAAGAGCATCTATATAATAGTATGTGTTTCATTTCAGGTGTTTCCTGATGCTGGAGGGCCTGAATCCTGCATGTTCCAGCAAAGTGTTGGGAGGACAAGGAACCTGAGAGAGAATAAGGAGGTAGAGAGGATCTAGAGAGGATCCCACCTCATCCTCTTCCAACACCTGACACTCAGGGCAGCAGAGCAAGGGCACACACACAGGAGAATTATTTTTGTTTTTCCTCCTTTGTTCTTTATGCTCCTTATTATTAGTTTAGGCCTGGTTAGTCCTTCTAATGAAGACAACAGAATCTTTTTCTTAATTAAATACAAGATTGTATTATCATATTCTTAAAATATTAAAATTCTCTTAAAGCTGTGAGGAATGTGTTTACCTCACAGTAAATGTATGTGCACAACAGAAACAAGGTAGCTCGTGGGCTATTTCAGGTATGTGAAATAAATCACATGTGATTGTTGTTTTTTTCAGAAGAGTATAGTTAACCTTAAAAAACATCTTTACTTTTATGAAATACTGACTTAATAACTGATCCAAAAAGCACCAAGAAATCCTACCCTGTAACCAGCCCAAATGTTGTTGTGATGAAATGAACTCCAAACAATTTAGGATTGGGCAAAAGTCTTTCTGCTGACTTACTAATGGACAGTATAAGAGGAGGAAGGTCACTGGAGAAGAACATGTCAGAAGCACATTCTCCTCATTTGGAATGAAAACTGCCATCCCCTCAGCATCCCAATCAGCTGATACCCTCTCCCAAAAAGCCGCTAACATTTATGGAATGACTTTTTTGGCTTTCCAAACACAGTGAGTTCCATGTGCATCCCCACAGCAGTGCAAAGCAGCACTCTGAGGCACATCCAGCCAGCATGACCTGGAAGTAGCAACGAAAAAAAAATCAGATATAGATCTTTATTCATAAAGACACATTGTGTTGGGAGGCCTTTTTTCCTTGGGAGCTCTGTAGCCCTTCCAACCCTGCTGCAGTCCCTTTCTTCAGATGCCTGAGGGCAAGGCTGACTGAATTCCTCACTTCTAAACTTTGAGGGTCAAAGGTGTCTGACTTCAAGCTGAAAATACCAACAAAAATCAAAACGTCCTTATGGCCAAAGCAGGCCATCTTCACCATCAAATATTTTAGGACAAATCCTGCTGCAGAGAAATGACAAACCTGGACTGCAGAATCCATCTCCTGCGGAAGGAATGCTGCTGCTTCTTGCCTGTTGTTAATTGGGGTGTGAGTGGGGTGGGGACAGCGTTTCTGTGTCAGCTCTGCTGCCAGCATGCTCCTGGTGTCCCCCAGGGCCCGGGGAGCCCCAGTCCCTGCTCCAGCCCCAGCCCTGGGCTCCCCAGGCTGGGCACACACACACACAGGGCAGGCACAAGCGGTACCTTGGAGCGCAAGGAGGAGAGGGCAATCTGCCTGGCTAACTTCAGTGCTTCTATCCTCATGGCAGCAAACTCTAACTCCTCCTGTCAAAGGGGCCGGTGGGGAGGCCCCCACAGGGAAAAAAATGTGGTAAGAACACGGTGAAAATGTTTGACGTACTCAGAAATGAAATGTTAGATTCTAACGTGTAATTCAGACAATTCCTGGGTGACAAATACAGCCCAATTTCCTCTCATGATGAGGAGAGTGATGCAAAGCTCCAGGGGTTGGTAAGTTTTGAGGTAGCTGTATAGACAAATAACTTTTATTAGGTGATCAGTATGAACAAGACTTCATGTATTTCTTTTACATGTTTTCTGAAGCTAAAGTTGTTTTATCACAGACTTCTCCCCCATCATTTCCATTTTTTTTTTTCCATTTTCCATTTTCCTAGAAGAAACCATGCCAAATTCTGCAGTAGAGGGATTTCTAGAAAAACAAAGCCTGATTTTCATTTCAGCAGAATTAGGTCCTACATCTCAAAAAATGAATCTTTGCACTAAGGCCAGGTGTCAAGACAACTCTCCACACATCAAGTCCTGTGCTCAAGCTTAAAAAGATTTGCTTAGGAAAGACTTCTGGAAAATACATATGTTAGGGATACAGGATAGGTGTTGATGAAATTCAAGTTTATGTATTATATGAATTACATGAGTTAAGTGAAAATATCTTTGTTCGTTAAGGCTTTGAAAGGGCAGAGTTACTTTGAGAAGAACCAAATAATTATTTTAATTCTTTTCCACATCCCCTCCAAGCCTCCCTCCTCCCCTTCCAGGTGAGGCAAAGCATTCCTCTGCCTGGGTATGGACAAACAGAAAGAAAAGTGACATTTATATTTCTGCTACAAACCTGAAGTTTCTGAGCAAATACTGGGGGGTTCTTTTCTGCTAGGTCAGGGTCTAGATACTCAGGCTGATCACATATTGAGGCCTTCTTAGATATCCTATTGAGAAGAGCATCAGCAGAGACAAAGGAGTCTTCAGGAGATGTCTGAAGGGTAAAGAGGAGACTGAATAAGCAAGAGAGATTTTTGCCCAAGTAGTTCAGGCCAAAAGCAAAATGCAAAATTTCTGCAGGAAAATGATTCCCAAACTCTTATCATACAGGACTTACTATTTCAATAGCCTCTGGAGTTGTTCCTAGAGTCATGGGCTCTAGGTCTTTCTGCTTGGCCTTGTCAGGAGACTGTAAGTGTGCCTCCTGGCTGGCAGCCAGGACTCGGGAAGCTGGGTGTGGTATTTTCATGCCAGAGGACTGCTGGGCTTCAGGGTCTTCAAAACTTGACCTGGAAAAAAATTGTGTCCATGTTTTCATGGTGGAACACAAGACCTCCACAATTCTGCTTCTGGTAACGGCTGAGCAAGCCCTCTTCATCACTTTCATGTGTTTATAAATATATAAATACATATATACACACATACACATATACATTGTTTCAACTCAATTTTACATCATTGGATCTCGTAACACTTTGCAATATCCTTTCAAAACAATGCACTGGAGACCTCTAAATAAAACCAGTTCTATCAGAAGTGTCACATTCCTTCAACATCTCTCACTTGCCTTTTTAGCCCTTTCTCACTGTGACCTACCTCTCTCCCAAAACACAACTCTTACTAACAAGAACAGATGTCCTTGACAAGCAAAATTATTGGAAGTAAACACAACTCCCACATCCTGGTCTTATGAACAAGAGCCCATGTTAAGAAAATGTATCCAGGAAAAGCCAAGTGAAAAACTGCAATTAGCAGATTTCTAGATTAACACATGAAAATTACCTCAGTATCTGAGGAAAAAGCTTTAAGTAGGAGGCCACTGTCCAGTGAAACAGTTGCCACTGTGACTATTTAGTCAGAAAGTGAAGGAGAAATAGATGTCCTTATTCCCTCCCATCAAAAGCTGGTGTATCTTTGCCCTCTGTTCTCTATCATATGTGTACACAGATGGGAATCTATTTTTAAACAAATAACTTGGCAACACAGAGGCAGAGAGAGGAAGAAGTGCCTGTGTACGTGCTCTGAGGGTAACCCCCTCCCCTGCCACCCTCTCCCAGGGACCCACCCTGAGCAGGGAGTTGTGGAGTCAGACAATCTGATGGGAGGTGATTTCACCGGGCTCTCCTGCTGTGCATCAAACATTAGGTACAAGGACTGCTTCTTCGGGGTGCTATCATCCTGCTGGCACAGGGAAAGAGAAACTCATTAAGCACTTCAACCATTCTCCATTACAGCTCATTCGGGTCACTGAAGCCTTTAGTGAGCAAATGAGTTGACAGAAAACTAATAATACAGGGTTGTAATGCTGATACTGAGATGAACCCTCTCAGGAGGAAACCATTAAAGAACAAAACCTAAACAGTTCACTCTTTGTAGTGGCTCTTCTTCTCCCAATTTGGGGTTAATCAGATTTCTCTGGTGCTGTCAGGCAGGAGGCATGTCTTGGCTGAGGGTGTTGCTAAAATATCCACTGAAAATTCTTGGTTTAAGTACCTGGCCTACATCCCTGATTTTCCTAACTTCCCCAGTGGATATCCCCTCATTGGATCCAGTCAAGCTATCAAATCCATTATTAAAAAGAAGCAAGGTGAAACAATTGATTACATATAGTGCTGCATTCCACACTTCACACTAATTCTGTTTCTCTCCAGATTCTCTTCAGCTTCTTAGAAGTTTTACTCCCAATTTCTTAAATAGTTCAATAGTTGGTGTAGACAGCACTGCATTCTGCACTGCTGGAAATACTGATTGGCTTTGAATCTCCTGAAAGAACTACTAAGATGCTAGCTTAAAATAATAAATTATAAAAATAATAAAATAATAAAATAATAGATTGGAACAAGGTTTACAGGGCACAAGACAACAAAGCACAGGCAACTTACCCCAGTTATGCAAATTTCAAGGAACTGGTTTTGCAAATCAGCTGCAGGCACATTATAATTAATTTAAAGGGTGCTGAGGCTGAGGGCATTATCAGGATAGTATATTATGACCAGGGAATGCAAATGAATGGAAATGGAGGTGAGAACTTACAGGCACAGAGGAGCCTATTTTCTCCATATATTCTATTTCATATGAGTTGCCATATTCCAATTCTGCAACAGAAACAAGAAAAAGAAGTGTTAATACATGCCATGACATGATTTTTGCAGAAGGAAATGAGATCTCTTCTCATTGACAAGGGCCACTCCCACTCTGCTCAATACTTTCCTATGACAGATAAAGAAAACAGAAAGTGCATTGATATTCACTCATTTTCAACAATGAACCTATGACACATTTCAGGCAAATCAGCTTGCCAGAAAAAAATTCAGCTTTTTAATTTGCCCCAGGGACCAGAATATTAAGAAAGTTTCAGAGTAATTTCAGAGCACAGGTAACTCTCCCTTGTCATGTTATCTTACCACAGAAAACACATTTTTTCAATAATTGGCAGTGCAGAAGCCAGTTTCCTTAAAAGAAAAGATTTTAACAGCTGTTGAGAAATTAATTAATTTCTATTTCTTCATGTTTATCAAACAATTCTTAATTACAACCAACTACTGTGATATCACTGAAGAAAAAGATACCTAAAATGCTCATGGACTAGGGGTGGGTCACCAGCCCAACTAACTGGGCTGTTCTCACATTTTAAAGAGTCTAAGGCAGGAAGATTTACAGAGAACCCTAAGTCTAAAATTTAATAAAAATGCAAATCTTTGCTGCTTCTCTGCTTCTAATCTCCCAGTTACACTGGAGGGAATAACCAGCATTTCTTCCCAATCCATGGTCACCCAGTAGCTGATACAGCAGCAGAGAGATCTAACACAGGAAAACAGATCATACCTTCCTGCATTCAAATAAAAGCAGACTTCCTACAGTGACAACTTAATTTAAAAATTAAAAGCATAATTAATTTGTCCAAATGCTGTACTTTATTCTGTTTCCATGACTTAATTCAATAAACCTCTTGCATAATTTGATTGCCATTATAAATAAATCCTAAGGAAATGCACACTAGCATGTGCATTATGATAAAATCATGTGCTAAAATCCTTCTAGATTTGGGTAGCTTTTGAAAACTAGGGCTTGTATTAGGAAGATGACGACCTCCACTGAAATGCTGGATATTTAAAAACAAACAACCCTGAAGGTAATCTCTTTCTCTTGCCTGTTTTGTTGATTAAAAAAGTTTTAGAGGGTTCAGTGTGATTTTAGAATGTTTGATTTTTGTTTTTTAATAATAAAAAGCAGTGCACAAGGATTGTAATTCCACAAGTTGTCTTTTGTCAAACAACCACTGAAGAAGAATTCTTCAATTCTCAGTACTTGTTGGGGATATTCACAGTAAAACTTGTAAGTGAAGAGAAAGCTACAACAGCAGGCTCCTCACATTTAAATTCCTAGCACCACATGTTTTAAGTGGTAATAGGGAGCCAGGCAAGATGGACAACCTCCTGGTGTCAGATACCAGCAACATCCTTCCTCACTCACTTTTCTTCCCACCGAAAGCAAAACCCAAACTGGAAGGATGAATTCAAACCCCCTACAAGGAGCTGAACTGCAGGAGAAAGCCTGAAATCGCAGGTAACAGCAGCAAGTGTTTAGAAAGTGCCTTTCTGTACCCCATTTATCTACAGGCAGCCCAGGGAGGTGCACCAGGAGCGTTTCTGGAGCAGCTTTTGCTGCAGAGAGCAATCCCGGAGTGTCCAGGCAGGCTCATGGGCAGCAGGCGTTCCGGCACTGTCCTCTGCTGGCACAGCCACAGGCATCCTCCACCTGCCTGCAGCCCTGCCAGCAGCTCTGCCATCCCCATCCACACTGACTGCTGGGACAACACACATCTCACTTCACTGCTGAGGACACAAAAAAGAAGGCAGGACACAGATGGAAATAGTCCAAGTAGAAACAAAAGGAATAACGCGGCTGGCTAAACGCAGTTTGTTTCGTCTCACTGCTCTCAGGAGTCTCCGGCGTGATTCCTCTCTCTCCTCTCCTCTCAGGCATCATCTCCCCTCCAAAATCTCAGGCTCTGGTTATCTCTATACATTCAAAATTAAAAAAGCCCAGGATATCCCACGAAGCAAGATAATTATCTTTTATAAACACGTACAACAGACTTACTAAGTGATGTCCTCCAACTCCTCCTACAAATAGCTGGAAGATTACATCAGAATTTTCTGCTAACAATTACGGCTTATTTCGGGTCTGTGCAACAGGAAAATGGCAGCAGCTATAGGCAGTGCCTGGCACAGATGAGGGCTGGATGCACTGGCTGACTCAGGAGCTGGGCAGTTTCCATACCAAAGCAGTGTTAGGTTACAGGGGAACTCTTACACGGGTGTCTGGGAGAGGTAAAAATATCTGCACTGAGAAACAGCCCTCAAATTGCTCAGAAATTTCTCAAAGCTGCAGGAGCAAGACTGTCAAGGGGAAAAAATTATTATTTTTCAGAGATGTGAAAAGCGGAAGCATTGTTGATTATAATGAGCACGTAATCTGAAACCCCGACTGTACCATGCAGCACACATGAGACAAGACAATTACCATTTAATTAGGAGCTTTGCTCACTTTCTTCTACCCACTTTGAAAGCTGAAATGATTGTTTCAGAGTGTCTCTCACTATTCTTTTGTTCCATTTTCTTCCATATAGTTTCCATTTTCCCAGATTTAGGGGGGCTTATTTTCTAAAAAGTGTTTAAGTTATTTTTTAAAATACAAATACAGGGAAGTCTATCTCTAAAATTTGTAATTTGACAATAAAGCCAAACGAATTCATCCAGACTGAAATACTTATCTGTTTAGAAGACTCAACAGATTTCCAAAAAGCCTAGGGCACATAAACATGTGCACATGAACAAAAGCACTGTGATTGTTGTTGCTTTTTGATGTCAAACACCTTGACCTAAAAGTCTAGCAGTTCTTAATCAGTCATAAATTTAGACTCAGCCTAAAACGGCATAAAGTAGATTTAATGGCAGACTGGGACAGGGACTGAAAGGTTAGGGGAAAAAATGAATTCTGATCAAGAAGAAAAAGTTTAAGCCAAGTTAAACTCAAACATGCTTCCCACCCACAAAGCTGAACATCTGCCTTTGGAGCAGATGTTGCAAAGCAGAATTCCCTCTGGTAGCCCCAAGGAAGGCCACACACAAATTTTCTTAAATCTGTCTCTTCCACATTTCACAGACCTGGAATGACAGTTCTCTAAACAGAAACTTCCAGCTTTAGCTCACAACTGCTCATAGGAAGGTATGGCAGGAAAAACAGGAATAGGCTGATCTCGTAGGGAATTTCACCTGGAAATATGAATGGTAGTTATCTTATGCAGGGGATATCCTGGACATTTTTATGCATAAAGATACCTGGAGCCCAGGAAACTGGAGGAGAAATGGCATGCTAAGGGTATTAATGCAACACAGAAATTTTGAGCAGAATTTTAACGTGGGACCTTTTCCCATGGAAGTTAAGGAACAGGCTCAGGCAGAATCAGTAGCTCAGTGACTCTGGAGCAGTACCAGACCCCAGTCTCCCGTGAAGGCACCCAGAGAACACCATGCGTGCAGAGAAAAACAATTAATCACACAAAGGAAGCAAAAGCCTTTCTCTGAAGGCCCTCTCGTTTCCCTTCAAGCATCTTTTCTTTCCTGAAAACCCAAGGTTGGCCTATTGGGGTGTCACATTCAGCTGCCCATAACTGCCACGTTCCCCTGATGCCTTAGATTTTAACTTTTATATTTTTCAAAATCCTGTACTGCTTAGTGTGTAGCTCTGAGGTTTCTTGTAGCCTGTTAATTTCTGTTCTCTTGTGCTGGGTAGTCATAATACAGCCTCTCTGGGCGTGCTCTTCAAGGACACCTAGACTGTCCTAGGCCCAAAAAGTGTAAACTAAAATCCTCTGAAAGGGGGGCAAGCTGAGGGGAACTACATCATTAAACTGAAGCTTTAATTGGAGAGGTAACCCTGGCTATGCAAATGAACCAAGCCTATAAAGGTGTAAAGAACTGGTGACCTGTTGTCCATCTTGGGGTCCATGTTGGCAATAGCCTCTGGCTCCCGGGGTGTACCTTCAAATAAATACCCACCTTTATTCCCTTACTCCTGTCTGGTCTCTGTTTATAGGTGGCCTCTTAAGGCATCACCCCAGAATGGCCCAGAGAGCACCATTTGCAGGGTTCCCTAATAAACAGAGTCTGCATTCAGCAGAGCACGGGCCAACATCCTCAGCCTAAGCAAACCCCCTCTCAGTGACCATCCCCCTGGCTGGAGCAGACAGTACCCTCTGTGGGAGAGCTGAACTTGGTCTCGTTGACGAAGGTGGACAGGTCAGAGGGCTGGGGGTAGTCCTGCTTGTCCGTGTTCAGCTCCACAGTCATGCAGGTCCACTTCTGCCCCGTCACGGAGGACGCCAGTTTCTCCTCATCCGTGGCATGAACCACCGTGGAGATGACAGGAGGTGTTTCTGGAGTTGGCAGTGGAGTAGGATCCTGCAGCAAACAAGAGCCAATTAATTCCATTATCTTTCACTAACACATGGAGCAGCTCAATCCCTGAATTCCTTTGCACCGCCAGAGCCATCTTTTTAATTCCATAATCTCTGCTGCAGCTCTGTGTAAAATACCTCATGGAAAATACCAACTCCAGCAGCAGCGAGTTTTCCCAGTATAACTAAGCTCTTTGATGATAAACACTTGCATTGCAAAGCTGCTTTGATAACAGGGAAGAAAGAAGACCCAGAGCTGTTAAGTCTGTTAGGCACTTGACACAAGTGGCACACATCACCCATCCCTGAAGTCTCTCACTACCAAACCTGACTTTTTAGGCTTCCCTCATAGGAGCAAACCTTCGTAGGTCCACGAGGTCACGAACCCTTTCCCCTTTCTTCACTTCTACGCTGTCAAGCAGCACAAATAAAAGGGCAGGATGGGTAACAGGAAGAGGAACAGCAGCGTGGAAGGAGCTGTGCCACATCAAAGCAGTCAGGCCTTTGTAGAAGAGCAGCTTTTGTTAACTTCTCTTCCAAGAAAACCACCTGCCAGCAGTTTACAACATGGAATCAAACTATCCAAGCACATGTTCCTGGTAGATCAGCCCACTTGGTTTATTTCTATTTCCTTTCCAGCCCACCAATTTGGTGCATTTAGTTTCTTACTTTCTAATCTTAAAATTCCAGGGTGGATAGTGATGTCTCGTTTTTCAGAAAACTGACTGAAGATTTTCATTCATATCCTTGCTCCATCTTAACACAGGGCTTTCCAAAGTGCATGTGCTAACTGGAATTCCCAAAGCAAATACTAGATCTATGTTGTACACACACTTCTAGAGACCAAAAAGTTCATGCCTTATGGTTATAGCTTCATGTGTTATACTTGGACACCAATATGCATATATTCTCTACAAAAATCTCTTCTGTTATTAAATGTACAATTCCACAATTAAATTAATCAAATTTCCCCTTTTTTGCCCCTTCAAGAACACAAATGACATGCATCCAAATAAAGCAGCACTTTACCTGAGAAGGAGGATCTGATAGTGGGGATCTTTTTGGTGATTTTTTCACCCTAAATGTATCACTGAAAATAAAGTTCAAACTGTTAATATGGCAATAGCAGCAAGAATCAGGTCATTTCACACTTAGCAAGAGACAGCCACAGACAATGCAACCTCTGTAAGCCCTTCTGCATTAAAATCCCATCCATGAGGCAGCAGCACCACAGAGAAACAAGCCATGGGCACACATTCTTGTCATGCACTTGGAACAGGCCTCGATTCCCCAAAAGCTGAGAACAGCAGGATTGCCATACTTTTCATGCTAACTCCTGACACATTCACAGAGCAGAGTTACTGCTCTGCTGCAATTCAAATCCCTGCTCCACCACAGGCACCCTCCGGGGCCCTGTGGAAATGATTTGGCTTCTGTCTGCTTCAGTTTCCCAACCAAAAATTAGATCTAACCCACACCTTCACCTGAGAATTAAAACTGTGATAAACTTGGGCTCCAATGACCCCAAAAACCATGAAGAAAAAACCTGGTCTGCTTTAGATGAACTACATAAAACCATCTGAGGCAGAGGCTGTTCCCCAGATGCCAGAACGAGCTGTGTCATTACAAAAGGGCACAACAGATCATTTTAAAAACAAATACAGCACGAAATATGGCAATTCTGCTTCCAGTTCCCCTGACACCTCACAGTGCAGACTTGGGAGCACGAACACTGTAGCCCTCCAAAATCCCACAGGTTTCAATCAAGCAAAAGGAATGAAGAACATACATTATGTCATGATGGTGGATAATTATGACTGTTGCCTTTATGTTTATTTGCAATTGGCTAAAAATATATTCTAACCAGGAATAAACTAATTCTCTACCCGTTCCCTTGATGCACATTGCCAGAGTTATCCAAAACCATTTATGTTACGAGCTACAAGAGGGAGAAAAATACCACAGCAAGCTCACTGATAAAGACTTTGTTTGAACTGAGATGCAGTGGCAAAAATTACTGCCCACCAGCCCATCCCTGATCAATGATGGCAAGGCTGACACTAGAAATTCTAATGGTGGGTTTCAACTGGCAGAGGGTAAATCAATACCACATCTAGAGGGGAAAATAGATTGGGCAGCTGAATATTGGTGTGTTCAATGCCATTAATTATCCAGTTATGATGATAGAAATAATTAGGATAAAGTTTTCCTTTAAGAAGGAGAAGCACTTTATGCAGTATTTACAAAGGATTGATTATACAATGTTGTTCAATGGTAGAAATAAAACTTTCATATTTTAGCTCAAGGATACAAAATCTCTATAGTTTTTAAATTAGGTTCTTCTTTGGTAGGCAACAGATAATGAGGCAACAGATTCCTCAAACTCATTCACAGTTAGGCATCTTACTTAAAATAGCTTTCGTATGTGCAAGTGAAGTGAAATCATTAACATAAAAGCTGCATGCTGAATAATAACTGATCATGCTGCAAATTAAATAAGTAAAATTAAAAAGCCCATAAACCAAAGAGGAAATTTGAATTGTTAGCTTAGAATTACTTACAACAGAGAACATACAGACATCACATCTTCTACCATCCTAAGACAAATAAGACAAAAGAAAAGAGAGACAGACAGAAGGAACTGACAAAAAAGATTAACCTACAAATACTCTGTTAATGTTAATGTGTTAAGGCAATCTGATCATGCATATTTTCTACCTGTATAATCTTAACCACTACTTTTTATTGTGAAATACATGAGGAGAAAAAAAATATTCATCAAGTCCTTCAATATTTTCTAGTTCAATAGTATACACTGTTGACACGCTTTCATCTTACAAAACACATTTTTCAAAGCTGACACCTTCAAGTTAAGTTCTTTTCAACACAGTAACTGTCCTTGCCTTCCCTGATGGAGGCCACCTGCTTGCTTTTCAAAACACAGTATTTGTTATTATATGAGATGCAAAACTGTTCTTGAACGGCAGCTAAGCTTAAGGAGAGGGCAGTTATTCCAGGTTTTGTCATGTCTGCTGATGTGTTCTGACAGCACAGAAAAAGCTACTTGACCATTTCAAACCATTTACCCAGGTCAGGATAGAAAGTGACATTTCTCTAAATCTCAGCTGTTTTGGTTCTCTCCAAAACCTAAACCTCGAGTTCTGACAGAGCAAACTGGTTTCCCCCAAACCAGAACCAAACCTTGCCAAATGGCTTAGGCTAAGAAAACTTTTCATTTACTTGTAAGCTTGGCAGCTTCTGCACATCTCTCCTCACGTGCAATGCTCACGACAGCTGGCACCTTCCATTCCTAAACAGCCTCCAGCCATCCAAGAGCTTCCAGAGCAAAGCCTGCACAAGCAATGGCTCTCCAAACCACCTATTTTTACCCATCACTGTGAGCTGGCACTGGGGAGGCATCAGCTGCTCTTTGCTCAGCATCACCTGAGCAATGGGATTGTCTCCAAGCAGCACAACACTCAGACAGATGACCAGAGAGCAGCTTGTGTTGAGCTGACACCTCTTCTCAGAACCTCATCTTTTCACAGGGAGGTCAATGCTTAGACTGCTGCAGGTTTCATTGGAGAACAAAAATGGCTTATTTTTATTGATTTAACACGTTAGGCTGAGCACATGGCTCAGATTCAAAGTAGTACAAGCTTAGCAAAGGCTTAAACTCATGCCTGACTTCCTCACCTCTAATCCAGAAATCACTGCCTTCCACACGAGGATTTTCAAACTGGTCCATAGGGTTTGATTTCTGCACCCCTCAACAGTGCTAATAAAACCTCTTGCCACTGCCTCCCCAGCATCCCCTAACAAACCTTAGGGTAATTTTCTTCTAGAAAGTACCACAGCTGCAGGCTGCAATGTGTTATTAAAATGCAGAGTCTCATCTTTGTAAAAAAATACCCAAAAAACACTTGCAAAAGCAGGTTATGGGGCTGCAGCAAGCAACACACAACACAAGACAGTGAAAGCAGTGCCAAGCACGGGCTGGGAATTCCTGCAGCCCTCCTGACCCAAAAACTTGTGAGCCCTGAGCTGGGGAAGCTTACTTCCTCACCGTGAGAAAGACCAGCAGTGAACTTTGTGATTCTAGGACAGGGTTCTCCCGTGATGGATTTTCCCAAGGACAAATGCGGCTTGGCAAACTCTTTGTAAACTCATTTTGCCCCTAAATTAATAACTTTGGAATTCTTTCCAATATTCAAAGCAGATGGGAGAACTCAAGAGGCTCACACTGGGGGTCTGTCAACTCCAGCTACTGGAAGACACAAGGAGACTCTGGCTGCCTGCAAAAACTGAAGGATCTGGTGATATTAAAATTCCCCTCTGCACCTCCCCAGTAAGATTCAAACTGTTCCTCTCTTGCTGTCAGCCTTTTATAAATCTTCTTGGTTTAGACCAAACCAGTTTGGACTGCAGGCTTGGAAAATGTGTCAATTGCCACTAAATTTCAGGTACACCTCAAAAAGTAGCAACACCAGAGAAATCCAGGCTCCTCTCTCAAAGAACACAACTCAACTACACAGTGGTCTAAACTACCCATAAGTCAGAAATGCCCCTAGGAAGAAAATAATGGCACAAGCTTCCTCAAATCTGACAAGGGACTTAAATTAGAAGCTTAGAAGGCAGGAGGCTGTTCAGAAAAATCTGAATAATCTCCACCTCACCCTGTACAGGAGGTCAGCTTTTGTGCTGCTTTACATTAATCATTTTATCTTCTTATCTTAAATTGGCATTTAAAATTTTTGCTCCCGTTTTTGTTAGCCAGCTGGAACATTTAAACCATAAAGGAACATGAACTGAGATACTTTCTTATAGATACACATAGGAGGTCAATTTCAGCTATATGGGATATAAACTTAGTGGTCACCACCTCAAAATAACCATATCTGAACAAATAAAGCAACCTGCAAATCAGCAACCAGCCACAGAGGTTTTTAACCAAGTATCTAAGAACAGCAACATAGAAAATTTATCCTGGAATTTGTCACCTGTGCCTAAAAGCTCGATATTCCTCTAACATGTAGTAGTTTTGGAGATTTTAAACTTTCTGCACAATTGTAAGCTGTCTCATAAAAAGGAATTTTAAAAAAAAATTTAGTTGTGTATGTAAAAACAAATACATTTCAATACTGCATTCTTCTGTTTCAGGTTTTTTCTTTTAAATACCATAAGTCACTGGATAAAACCATCTTCCTGCTGTTTGCAATATGAGATTTGTCACTGCCTTACTATTTCACATCCCACACTCAAAAACAATGATTCATAAAATAGTTGTGCTGGTGTGATTACTTTGATCATCTTAAACAGCATCCATTTCCCAGGATGAGGTCACAGAAAATTTGGTACGAAACTGATAAAATTACAATTTAACCAGGTTCAAAACTACACTGAGCCCAAAGACTTTTAAAATGGAGTTGCCTAATGCGGCTGGGTAGCTCTGGAAATATCAAATTATTGAGGAAACAGGCTGAGGGAGAGCAGGAACAGCCCCCTAGTGTGACTCCAGTTGTGGCCACCAACACCCAAGGTCACCTCCCTCTCTCTATTCAAATATCAATCCTGTGTAACTGTGCTCAGGGGGAGGAACGTGCTGCTTTTATTCCAGAAACGTCTCTGCCCTTTAACTTACGTTTTTAGTGGCGTCTTCTTCTTCTTGGCAGGTTTGTTCAGGCCGTCTCCTTCCGTCCCGTTCGTCTCGTTGGCACTGGCTGGTATCTCAAAGGAGGCTGGAGATTTGGAGGGTGAGCTGGCTATCTTAGAAGAAGACTTGAAAGGGTCAATGGAGTCCTCACACATGTCCGGCTCGAAGCTGTATGTTTGTTGAGGCAGCTTGGGCGATTCCTGCATTTTTGTACTGGATGAGAAGGGGTTAAAATTAGGATCGTCCCACTTGTCGATATCAAAAGTGTAAGAGCCTTTTGTGATGGGGATTTCGTTTGGATCAGCGGGTGACTTGGTGGGGGTGGTTGGAGCATTGTCAAGCTTCTCCACCGGTTTTTTAGTCTTTGGCCTCCGGAGCGGCATTTTAGCACCAGGCTTTTTCCCTGCTTTTTTGGGAGGAGGAGTGCTCTCCTGCTGGTCCTCGCTCCCCCCTTTCTCCTCAGAATAATCAAACTCCAGCCTCACGGTGAGGCCTTTGGCGGGAGGGTCCTCCTGTCCCCCGGTGTCCGGCGGAGTCACCTCCCCAGCCTCGGGGGCCGTGGTTAGAGGTAGCGTTTTCCTGCTGCCAGGGGGAGAGTTCTGCACCTTGCCACCTCCGGAGCTAAATGCACTAATCCCTTCGAAACGGGCCGGATCCGGAGGGTCGGATCCTTCAGGCACAGGCGGGGCCTCCTCTTTCTCAGCAGAGATTTTGGAAGGTTCAGTACATTCGGGCTTTGCTGAGTCAGCCTTCACCTCAGATGCTTTATCCTCACAAGCTTCTTGGCCGAGCTCGGGCGGTTCTTGTGGGGCTTCCTTCACCAGGGGAGCATCCAGAGGTTTTTTGGCGGACTGCTTCTTTTTTAAGGAAGCTGGTCTGGGTTTTTTCGTTCTCTTGAGGGTACTGGAAGCACTGCTGGAACCAGTACCGTACGCATCTGCTGCCGGGGCTAACGTCTCGCTGTTGCCAAGGTAAGATGCTCCATCAAAATCACTGGCCTGCAGGCTGAGAGACCGAGACAACGTGGATTTGGAAACCGGGACCGAATCCGTGGATTTTCTCCGGACATTTGCTTTGGGGTCACGATTCTTGGGCTCTGCAGCGCTCGGTCCTAAGGCATGGAGAGAATCGACCAGCTCAATGTTATCGAAGTCCAAGTTGTAGGTTCCACTGCTGGCTATGGGCTTGTCCTCGTCGAAGACAGTGGAGAAGGAATGGGAAGGGGGACGGAAAGGGCTCTCCTGAACTGGTTCAGTGAGTGACACATCGGTTACGGGTTCAGCCTCTGAACACGGCCCTGCGAGAACAGACACGAAACTCAGCGGGCTTCAAGCGCCTTTTTGGAACTGGGGTTTAGGAAGTTTTATTGTAATCTAGTGTTACTGCAAGTAAAAGGAAAAGGCATTAAAATCATATAAATTCACTAAGCAGACCGAAGTGACTTTTCCAATATGTGAATTAGATTAGGGGGAAAAAATAGATTTGTTCTCCCCAGAACAGGATTCAGGGCAAGTTTTATGAAAAGACAAAATACGTATTTGCAATAGCCTCTAAAGCACCTCTTCTAAATTATCACTTATATAGGTATTACCATAATACACTAAATATTGCAAATACCAGAAAAACTGCACATAAAGCACTTTTTTACTCCCATTTTCTACTACTATAAAGAGTTCACACAATTGTGTCAGAGCTCTTATGCAGTAAATCTCCTGTAAATTGACTGGTGCTTCAGTAATTACATGTTGACCTTAAGTTTTGTTTCCCATGTGCTATTTTTACCAATTTACCCAGAGGAAAGTGGCTTCCTCTCCACAACCCATCAATGCTGCTCCTCTATCTGCCCCAAGCACTCAATATACTCTACTCTGACCTCATAATTACAAGTTTATAATAAGAGATGAATAATTGAGAACTTAATATGAAATAAATTATGGTAAAGGTAAAAAAAAAAAATCATTTAGAGAACTCCACAAATATTTTCAGTTGAAAAATCTTCCTTAAAAAAGCCAGAAGGTCCCTAAAGATTCTTTAAACCACGTTTTTCCAAGTGTAGTTCTAACTTGTTCATGAAAAGAAAATTTTGTAGAGATTAATATGTTAAACCTCTTAATCCAAGCAGCTTTCCATTGCAATTAAAGGTTTTCTTATTGAATGGAATCCTAAAATGATTATAGAAGTCTCTTCAGCTGGGATATAAAAACTCTATTGGACAAAGTAGAAAAAGAGAGTGCATAACAAAAAAACAGAAAATACAGAGGTAGGAAAGCATGAAGACGATGGTCCTTGCTGCTTTCCAGCTCATTAGGTTGATTATTCAAATGTATTACAAATCCTGCATATGGTTTGCTCCTGCTGTGACTGTAGTACATTGATGTGAATGTACCACGGTCACCTCTGTCCCTGTGTGTCCCTGTGGGGTACCACAGACTGGGGACAGCTCTCTCCAGCTCCCAGTGCAGGCTGGGCTCAGCCAGCTGCTCACAGCTCTCACCGAGGGGCAAAATGTCCCCGTGTTTCCTGTTGAAGCAACATAACCTTCTTCACATTGACTTTTTTTTTAAAATTATGCAATTATAAAGAAAAACAGTCAAACAAAAATGAATGCTTTGCTCAGCCCTGAATGATTTCAGAGACATTTCCGCTCATCCTTTTCATTCCAACCCTGACATGTTTTGCAAAGTAACTCCCATTTTGCCCCGCTACATCCATTAACAGTGTTCATATAAGCAATACAGACAATCAATTATTATTTTAGTGAGAAGCTATGAATGGATTAAGAACAGGGGGAAAAAATTTTCCTTTGTTTCAGAAGAAATTGTATGTCTGCTCAGAGACGGCAAGAATTATTATTTATGGGTATAGAGGACAGAAAAGGATTTATGGGAATTGGACACATTTCCCAAAGCGGCACCATGTACTTCCAGAGACTGTCAAAGGCATGACAGCTACACAGTTTCTCTTTCAAGACTGTGCAAGTTCACTAGGATACATCAATTAAAATAATATTCTAATGTGTTTTCCTGCTAAATGAATGCTAATAGCGTGGCAGTACTTCAGAACAGTTTATTTTTCTCCTTAATCCCCACTGGTTTGGGCTCGGTTTCAGCCTGGCTGAGGGGCCATTAATTAGGCTTCGTTTGCCAGCCGGGCTGGTGCTCACTTCACACACCCATCACTTGGTGACACTGATGGGACTCCTGTTAAGGGCACTCAGAGAGTGCCATAAACCTCCAGCATTAGCCTAATCTGTCCCCTTCACCCTGAAAGGAGAATGGAAGGCACTTCAGGGGAATACATCACAATAAACGCTGGGATGTCAGAGGAGTGCAAATGTAGGTCAGCATGAAATCAAAGTGGGATCTGAACAAGGAATCATCTGCAGTTATGCACTGTTTTCATTCCAGCCTTCGTCAAAGCCCTCAACAGCATCGAGGCCCTTGTTCAAAGTAGTATAAACATGCATTAAAACAAAGTAAAATAAAATAAAATAAACCACTGCCCTGCAGGACTTGGACTGCAAGTGAGAGGCTGAGGTTTGGGATGCATCACGCAAAGGGAGCGTGCAAGGCTTTGCAGCTACTCACAACAAACCAGCATTTAAATTCTGTGTGCTCCACACAGTGAAGGGCTTTAATCTTCTTTAACTGCTTATTTCACGACTTCCTCCTCATCAAATCCTTTTTACTCAAGAGCACGGGTTTCTGCAGAGCGTTGCTCGATATTTTTATTGTTTCTTTATGAAACAAGATGTGAAGCTGTCTCAGGAAACATGGCTCTTGGCAGAAGTGAAATGCTGCTGTCAGCCTCTTCTGGCTTTACGACAGGACTGGCTCACTCCTGGTAGCAGCAGAAAATTGCTGGGGCAGGAGATATAAATGGTACTCAAGGCTTTATTACTACAAAGAGACCTAAGACCATTCTTTCCTGACATTAACAGCTTGTTCAGAGAGCAGTGACATTTGTCCTTTTACAACACAAAATGAAGCCAATCAGTATCACTACAGTATTTTATTAAAATGCAGTTTGATCACAAAGGAACATACTACAATGCAAGCTATGGGAATTAAGGCAGGACTTGCCCTAGAAGAGAGCCCAGCAGAAGGTTTTAAATCAGGTTTATGCCTTTTATTGGCACTGAGTCATCCACAATTTGTACTGGTAAGAGCTGCCCACAGGTAGATAGTAAGTTTTATAAAGCATTCCAAGAGCATGGAGGATAGCTGGGGAGCTTACACTGCAATAAAAAATAAGGCAAGCTCCTCAAAACCCCTCATTTCATTCATTAAAAGAGAAGGTCCAAGTTCTGCTCCTTCCATTAGGAAATTCTCCTGATTTCAGATACATTTTGATTGGATCAACTATGAAAAACAATCCCAAACCCAAACCCAACAACATAAAACTCAGACTTCTTGTATCCAGGTGATGAGTCCTAAATATTAGAGTTACACAGTGTATTTATTTAACACTTGGCATTTTCACCTGGCACCTGTTATGGCAGAACCAGAAGTTGCTGGAAAGTCACAGAATCACAGAATATCCTGAGTTTGAAGGGACCCACAATAATCATTGAAGTTCAACTCCTGGACCAGCACAGGACAGACCTAAGAATCCCACCCTGTGCCTGAGAGTGTTAATAAGATACTGTGTGCATTAATAAACAAAATAATTTTCTGTTGCTCCTTTACAGAAGCAGGCAAGGCTACTGGGCTGAAGTATCTCTAAAACAGAGGGAACCCCAATAAACTAAAAATAGGCCTTAACACTGCTGAGCTGGAAACAAAATGAAACACTATTCTGACAGGCTTAGCAATAAAATTTAAACAGATATAATAAGCAAATACAGAAGAAATTAAATTCCAGTTCTGTTTTCTAGAGAAAAAGCAAACAGAGGCAGACCTCTGGAAAGTGCATACAGAATTCACCCACTTACTATGTTATGAGGAAAAAATGCCAAAAGCGTATAGGAATTGGAATTACCTAACACTAGAAATTTTGAAACACAGTTTATTTCAAGTTTTTTCTTGTTATGACAACCCTTTGATGTCAGGAAATCAATTAGTAGCACTTTTTAAAAGTTCTGTAAATATACTTTAGTCATTTATTCTGAGAGAAAACTTTGTCTATAGAAGCTTCTTTTCAAATTTTCCATATCAGGCTTTAAGAGGAAAAACACTGAAGAAGAATGCTTTCCATACCAAAAATTTGGTTTGTTTTTGTCTGGACCACAATGTCTCTACTGGAAAGCCTGACCTCAAATTTCCCTGGCACCAGAAGGACTCAAATATAGGTGCCCCATATCCTGATTGTTGGGCTGTAATGCACACAGGGGACTCCAGCTCTCACATCTCCCCTGTGAATACAGTCTGAATTCAGTAATCAGCTGGGGAAGGCAGTAGGGGTGGCACAAAATTCCTAGGCAGGAATTCCTGGCCAAAACTGGGGTATTTGGGAGAATGGGCTTGGGAAACATTCTGGTGCTCAGATGGATGAAACAAGGCACCAGAGGCCATTGCAATGGGAAGCTGGGGAGACAAGCAATAATTTAAAATAATGACAAAACATAGTAAATATTTTACATCAAACTCTCCAATTCGCCTCAAGAGTACAACCCATGTTTCCCACAATTCTTTTAGGGAGGAAGGGAAGGGCTCACTGGTGGCTCTTCCTGGGCTCAGGGGTAGTTTCCACGCTTGCTCTGTTGCTCCTCTTCCCCTCCAGACTTGCCCTCAGACCGACTCCCCTGCCCTGCTCTGCTGCTGATGGAGCAGGGCCATGCAGCAGGTTTTACCCCACCAGGAGCTGGCACAAACCCAGCACGACTCCAGCTTAGTTCACTTTCATCACATTTATTGAACTACCATTGAAGTCAACCTAATTAAAAACTCTGCCCTTGGCTCTCCAGCAGTGGGGTCCAGCTGCTGTGCTAATGATATCATGCAGCACAACTGCAGCCACCTGCATGAGTAATTACTGTCAGCTACAGATGAAATAATCCTTTAAACACTCACTGTGCTCCCTGCTCCCACCCAAGCACACGCTCTGTCACCCATCCCATGTGCAGACAAAGCCATGTGGCTGCTGAACCAGGAACCCAGCAGGACTGTGCTGCCTCTCCCTGTGCCTGTGCCAGGCTCTCCAGCTGCCCATATTCCTCACTCCTCCACTGAAATCTGGTTTTTTAGCTGTATGGTACCATCCAGGAACTCTGCTTCAATGCCTGGGAGCCCCAAGGAAGGGACTCATTCCCTTTGTGTGCAGCCACATGCATAACTTGGGAAATAAATAAACTACACGACACTCAAAGTGGTTTATAAAGTACAAAATGTTTAACTTTTCTCATCTCTGAACACCTAAACTACAGTCTTAGTATTATTTATTTCTCCTAAAGATTTCCAAAACAAATGAATGCTTTGTGTTGCCCTCCCACATTTGGATTTTTTCTGCATTATGCATCTTCTTCCCCTCCAATAAATTCCCCTGTTGTATAACTGTGTTTTGCATCATTTTGGAACACTGCACATAGCTCTGTCACTTTGTTGTAACTTGCCTCCCATGGACAATCTGATTTGCAAATGAAGTGGTTTCCCCTCTGCCATCCAATGGCCTTCAATAAAGTTCACACTGGCTATGAATAGCTATATTCAGTTCCCCACTTTTCTTCTGAAAGATGTGAAAGAAAGGAGGGGGAGAACTGGGATGGAAGGAGAGAAGAACCATGTGCTAGGGAAGCACATGTGTAATCAAGGGCTTGGAGATAATCTACTGCAGTAATTAAAAGCACACTCCAATCCTGTTCAGCATGTGTGTTCTTTTGTTCTCTGAGCACTTATTTTGTAATCATCGGATTGCCAAAGATTTTTAAAAAGCAAAGAAGATGCAGAAGGAGTAACTTTTGCTACAATGAAGAGGGAAGTCTAACAGCAGAAAGGAAAAAGCATCAGTATGCCTCACTATTTAATTTTTATTTTGTGAAGTCAGTTTGTTGAAAATCCTTGAAGCTTCTAATAAACTTGTATCATAAATAACGATCTTAAAGAGCATTGCTTAATGAATAACTCCCAAAAATGCTTTAGGTGGCTCGAGACTTTTAAATGGGATGCTACAACTCTTCCCAAACACAATACAAGTGAGCTTTAGACTGCTGGGAGAAATATTATCTTCACACAATTTAGCCAGGTGATCAAGATGACTTGACTTTCAGATGGGAAAAAAGACAGCATAATGGGGAATTCAGTTTCAAACTGTTGAGCTGTCATCCGACAGCCCAAACAAAGCTATTTTGGGCTAATAGCATGCTTGCTACTCCCTCATATTCCATTACTCAATCTGCAGAACAAAGAAGACTTTTTTGGGGAATTAATTTCTTTGGTTTTTAAACACAATTCTGCCTTTTTAAAGATTTTATTTTCCCGATATGTACCAATTTTCACGTATGTGTACCATACATACATTCACACATAGCCCCATGTTCCTCCAATAAAAGCAGTATTTCTGTTGTTCTAACAGGCTTTTTGATCATCTCCTGCTTCAGGTAACACATTTGAAAATGGCATTTTGTTAATTGTCACAGTTAAGAGTGCTCACACAGGTACCTGCATCTGCAACTCAATCTCCTTTTTCTACTCATCTGACTCTGTAAAGATCCTAAATAAAGAAGCTTGGTTCAAAAGGAATTCAGTTTTTTTCTAGAAAGCTCATCTTTTCTTTAATATTTTTCAAACATTATGGACAGATTCTCCAATACTTTATTCCAGGAGGCAACAGGGTTTTTCCTCTCTGCATGGGTAATTAATTAATATTCCAGAGGCAAATTTATTAGCATTCATTCCTTGCCTGTGCTTAGAGGAACAGCTCCCTGCACATTCACCTCCCTCAGTAGTGTGTCCCACTCATTACCTGTATCTTCCACAGGCAGCTGAGGTTTTATTTCTTGCTCTGCTACGTCTGCAACAACTGCTGCTGCTGCTGCTTCAGGGGGTGGCTGTGGAGGGGAAGGTGGTGCCTTGACAGGTGTAGTGGACTCCGGGGTCTCGAATGCTTCTTCAGAGTCAGAGCTCCTGGGGAAAATCAAAGCAGAGACTGGTGAGCACAGTGAGCTTCATGTTTGCAGGTCAGGCTTGGGCATGCTGGGCTTCCTGAGCTGGTGGCACAACCTCAGCTCTCAGGCTACCTCGGCATTTCCCAAAGGAGATGTGACATTCCAGGCTGGTTTCCAGAGCAGGATGTCATGGCTGTGGTATTCTCCCCCAGACAAGTATTTATGTCATTTGTCTTACAGACGTGAACACACACTTGGAAATAAATCCACCCTGCAAAGCCTGTTTTCCAATGTGAGGATGGCTCAGCCACATAGACCAACACCCCTGTGGCACAAGCACACCAAAATTAACTAAAAAATATAAATAAAAAGAAGTTTCTCAAGAGAATTTCCTAGCTTCATAAAAAAACCCCAAACATCTAAAACAGCACCAAATTTCTTTGCTTGCTCTTAAGGGTGAGAGCAGACATGAAGTTATCTGAGGTGCAGCAAACCCTTGTGCATCCTCCTCCCATACAAATACTACATTCTATTTTCAGCAGAATTTTACCAGAGGTTTTTCAAACAGACCTTGTGACACAAGGTAAGACAGCCTATAAAATGCATGGAATCCTGGTATTATCAATAATTCTTTTGTGGCACCATGTGCTCACAGGGACTCAAAAACTCATAGGGACCACACCAGCCCAGGAAGGAAACAGCAGCACCCAAAATGGAGTGATTCAAGTGAAACACAAGCTTGAAAGGGAGCAACTCTACAAAATGATGAGTAACATAAACATTAAGTGAAGATTTAAACCATTCAAGGACATACCATTTGCTCTTAGAGGTCTACAGCCATAAGAAACTGTCCTTCTAGGTCTGGAAACTATAGATTGTGCTTGTTCTTAAACTGAGCCCAAATTATAAACATTTTATCCTTTGTTTGGGAGCAAGGAATGCAGTAACAATGGTGTCATATTCAGTATGCACTGAACATATGTTCAATATACATTCAATAAGCATTTCTGTTGGTCAGATGCAGTTTTGGACTGTTGGTCTGTAATAAAGTGAATTGAACATGGCAGTTTGCTGAAGGACAGGACTAATTTGCCTCTTCCGAGTGATTTTGTGTTGCCATAAAATGAGAAGCAATTTCATCCCCCAGAAGCACTTCACAAACCACCCCAAACCAAGGACTCCTCTCATTTTGCTCAAGTTAGAAGATAACTCTGAGCTGCCAGATTCTGTTTGGTTTCCTGAGACTCGTGAGTATTTCAAGCAGCTCCATGTTAGGAGAAGTGCAAATACAGGACTTGCATTCATTTGTCTAAATCCATCACACCATAAAGCCTTTGGAGAGTTGGGGAAGAAGAGACCCCACTGTCACCCCTGACAGCTTGAGGAGCACAGTGTCCCAATTTTCCCTCTCCCTCTTCTCTGCAGGATCCCAGTGAGAGCTCCCACCTCCTCCCACACCATCGGGGTGTTGGCACACCCTGTGCCAACCAACTCCTGGCTCATCACCCCTACTCCTGAAGCAAAAGGAGTTCTACTTTGGATGTTTGGAGATTTATTTTTTTTCCTCCCCAAACTTACACAGCTCAAAACCACTGTGTCTGGCTCTCCATTATACCTGTTGTCACAGCTCCTCAAAAAACCTTCTTCGTGTCACTTCTTTAACCATGCTCATTCCTCAGGCCACAGAACAGTCCAAGTGGAACAGGCACACTGCATCATTTTAAATTATATCCCTACAAAGATGCACCAGGTTTTAAGTCCTACATATTTTAAGCTTAAAGAACAGCTGCAAACAAAAGGCTTCTGTAAATAAAGCTTCACAATAGGTATTCAACAATAACAACAAAAAAGCTTTCTCCTCCCTCCACGGAGCTGGTTCAGAAACTTTAAAGTTGAAGAATCAAAGAGAAACAGAGCAGTGGGATATTTTCCCAGTGTCATAAAAATAAACCCAGGAAGTTATCATCTAAACCAACAAAATGAGAAGTAATTCATATCTCTCAGGCTTTCACGTAGGTTTTCATTGTGCTGCACTTAATTAATGTTTCACCCTCTACAATTTGAACTCCAAGTCTTGCTCTGTAATACTCAAACAATAATGTTTAGACTCCTTTTTTCCAAACTCTCTGTACAGCACACATAACATATACAGTAACTGGAACAGGAAAAAAACCCCACTATTTTCATATCCTACTCAAAGAGTAACTGCGTTGTTGAACTGCCTTGATGGAGCAGGTCTGTGTCTTCCTTTAGTTAAATTACGGAAAGAATTGGTGCCTGTTTATCTCCCTTTTAAAGGAGCTCCCTTTGTTTACTTGGTCTCTTCTTTGGATGAGTTGGGCATAAGCATTTGAAGTAAAGAGAAATATTTGTTCTTTTTTGTTCACTGCATGAGTTTCCACTCTGGAAAACCTCTTGAGTCTGTGGACAGAAACTTGAGGTGCCTGAGCTGCAGAAAAAGGCTTTGTTTTGCTAATACTTAATAATTCCCAAAAGATTCTGATGCAACACTCCTGATTTTCAGCTAGTACAATCAAGTAAGAACTGTCTTAACCATAACTCAAACCCTGACAAGCTTGTTATGAGAAGCAATTGTGCTCACAAAGAAAATTCTATTTAACAAAGAAACATGAAGGGAAGCTTAATAGCAGAAAACCCTTCTCTGTCATGGCCTGGGATCTGGGCAAGGGCATAAAGCCTGGAAGCACATTCCAATACTATGTTCCAAAGTCAACATGCATCCTGGAAATATTAAATCTTGTGTTCAGTTTTCCTTAGTGAAAATATGGATGATCTCTCTTACGTGGGGCATTTTTTTTAAGACTACAGTCCCACGTTCAAACTGTAAGAAAGGATTTTCCCAGAACAACAGGATTTCCTGTGAAAAGGAAATTACATATTTCAGCTAGTTCAATTCACAACGCCTTTTCTCTGAGAAAGTCAGGGAATACATGGAACAAAAAGAAATAATGCTGCTGCTGTACAGTTCTTGGTGTAATACCAGATTGCCCAACTGTGATACACCCTGAGAGCTGGCCCCAATTCAAAGCTGCACAAGGAGCAGCCACCACGGGTCCAGCTGTGGGCAGGTTCTCAGCAAAGAAAGAGTCCTGACCATCCAGAATATGATTCTGAAGCTCCAGCCAAGGATGAAGCAAAGAGCAGAGGGTGAAACCCCTGCAGGACTTGTTTGTGGGGCAGTGATGAAGCAGGAGCTACAGGAGGAACATACTTTCTGTTTAGCCAGCCTGGGAAATTAGTGGGAGCTTGCTTTCATAACACATCATACAAATCTTTCTATCTGTATCCTTTGGATTTGTACATAACAGGCGAAAAAATATAGATTGTAGAAGTCATAAAATATTCTTTCAGTCTGTCTCTTTCACGTCCCTTCTCAAAAGAGGCAGTAAACAGTAAAAACAACACATACAGATGGGGTTCAGCAGCAAGGGAGAACAGGGAAATCCAAGAATCAGACCAGACCAACCAAATCTGGCAACACTGCATCGACTTGTGGAGCCTGAGCACTCCCACTCTCATCTGGGAAGTCCGAGCTCTTGCCCAGCCTGTTACATAAATCTCTGGGTGAAATACTGAGGGCAATCAACCAGGGTTGACCTCTCTTCCTCACCTCTGGCCATGTGGAAATCCAGCCTCATAAGTTACATTACCTTTTTTTAATAAACCACAGGCTCTTACAATTTAAATCCTCACTGATTTCAGAGTGAAAAATTGCCTTTTTGTCAGTGTAGCTGGAAAGCAGTCAGGAAGCAAGAATGAGATTTCTTCATTCCCCTGCCTCTCCTCATCAGGCAGACACAGCCCCTCAAGTGAGTGAGGTCACCCCAGTTGCCACCCGGAAACTCAATTCATTAAAAAGTAGCTTTCACCAGAGCCGTGGCCTTGGGCCGTGTCGGGAACGCTGCCATCTGCTCGGGTTCCTCCAATATTTACACTGCAGCAGCACGGCCAGCACCAGTGTGCGCCCTGGTTCCACTTCACAGCAGTGAAAAGGAATATAAAAGAAACTTAAAAGCAGGACTTTGACGTGAGGACTGAGCTCAGCGGCATCACCTCCTACAGAGGGGCTCAAGGGAGCAAGACTGGATTGGGGATGTGCCAAGGGAGTTCCACGGGCTTTTGTAGAGTTACTTCATTTAATGTTAAATCTATATAGGATTTTTATTTAGTGTATAGCCTGCTTCAGGGAAAAAAAAAAAAACCATGTCTGACTACTTTATGTAGTATTGATCTATTGGTGTGCAATATGAACAATCTGGAGAGGAAGGTGGGGGTGATGTTATGAATTTTTGAAGCCAGGGGAGTTGGAGCTGCATTATTGAGAAGTTCTGCCTGTGCTGGGAGTGGGGAGAGGGGGATGGAGCCAAAGGAGCTGCTCTCCACCAGCCAGGGTTGTGGAATCACAAGTAACAACATGAAGACTGGCTTCAGGGGCATCTGCTCCACAAAAGCTAAGGTAACAGCCTCTGTTTCAATTTGTACATTTTCTTCCAAACTTTGCACTTAGGAAAAAGTATGGTTTATTTCCCTAGTTAGTGGAATGTGTCCTGGATAAACTGAGGTCTCTCCTACCTGTCAATATCACTGATGCCCTGCCAGCACTCTATAAACTCAACCTTCTCACTGCTACTCAAAAAAACGCTGTTCACCAGCTGTTCTGTCTCTGTATTTTATTGACATGACAACTTCATTCTCATAGTGTATTTGGAAATAGGACATATTGGGAGGAAATAAACCAGGCAATCTTACAACACACACACAACAACAAAAACAAACTGTGCTCCATTGCCACCCAAGAGTGCTCAGAGGGTAATGCAAGGAAAGCAAGGACTGCAAAGGTTTATTGGAGTGCAGTTGTCTGCAGATTGACCTCTAATTGCAGTGTGAGGGACATTTGGAAGTGTACAGAGAAACTGAGGACTCAGAAGGTGAGCAATTCCTCCCTGACCAGTTTTAACTGGTAATAACTCCTACAGTCTTTTCCTGAGGTACAGCTAGGCTCCCTAAAGGGGAGGAGACAGAAATGGGTATTTTGTCCTTTTTTTTCCCCCCATCTCATCTTTATATCCACATGCTCTTCACACCTGGCTAGAGCTGCAGCTCAAGGGGAAAATGTCTGTCCAAGCACATCCATCGCCTCCAGGAAACGTGAACCCCCACCAAAGTGCCCTGTTCCCCAGCCTTAGGAACCACACGAGGGACCTGTCACCAGGGCAGCACCCACGGTGCTCAGTTCCTGTACCAGGCACTGGCAGGGATATCCCTGAGGCAAACACAGAGCCCGAGGGCCCAAATGAGCAAACACTGCAGTGCTAATGCAAAAGCACTGTCTGTGGCAAGACCTAGAGGAAACAGCTTCCATCAGGGCTGCCCCTCCAAAGCATTTGCAGCTGTTATATCATAAAGTTAAGGTATAAATGTCACACGAGTATTTACTGAACAATTTATCATGCACCATGAGAGGAAACTCAATCAGAGAGAAAAGGAAAAAAAAAAAACCCAACTTCTTAAAATGTTCAATTTAGTATTGAAGATTAATTTTGGCTTTCATTCTTGGTATCTCCCACTGGGAGATGAGCTGGAAATAAAAAGGAGGAATGAGTTCTGTAGTTTCACCTCCATCCATCATTTTCAGAGATGATGCTCATAAAGCCTGCATGAATAATTCAGGTGTGGTTTACTGATGAGCCCAGAACCAAGGATGCAGGAGTGGCTGTATCCTTCTGAGGTCAATCTGGTCGTGTGTTACTTAAGCAGGCACTTTTACTGCAGTGGCAAGGGCCACCCAGGCTGACAGATTTGGAAAGACACTCAGTTACTCCAAGCTTTAGAGTTTCTAGAGCCAGAGAGACAAGGCAGTCAGAGATGTGCATTAATTTCAGTCAAAGCTTATTCACTGTAAAAATCTGATAAACCCTTTTCAGATCTCCTAATGCCATGTTTAACGGTTAAACTGATTTTCCTATGTAGTTCTTAAAAATCCCCAAAACCAAGTAAGCAACAACAACAAAAGAACACTGAGGCAGGATGTTTCAGCAAAACATCTCTCAAGATGAAGATCAATCCTGCTCTCAGCTCTGCCTCTGATCTGCTACACATACACAGAATCATAAAATAGTTTGGGCTGGAAGGGACCTTTGAAGTTCATGGAGTTCAGTGCTGTTGATCAGTTCAGTTCAAGTGTGCCTCATCCACTCAGGCTGGGACCTTTTAACAGCATGAACAGCTTCTTTATCTAAATATATGCAGAGTCCAGAAGGGGAAAACAACTGCTCATTACACATCACATTTGAGGGCTTTTTCCTTTTGTTTATATAAAATTAAATAACTGACAATCTCTCATAATTCATCTTGTGGTACCACTTGTGGTACAGTTACACAAATCTCATACAGAGACACATACAGTCTTTTCTCTTTTTTTTTTTCCCCTTCAAACTCTTACAAATGCAGCCCTGGATCATAATTCAAAATCATCACGAGAGCCCTAATGGTAATTCCTTTCCTGGAGATCAAGTTACCACTTTAGGCCAGCAGCCATTAGCTGACCCAAGGGCCTACTCATGAGGAGCAAGAATATTCTACAGCTACAACAAAAGGTCATTTTGTTAATCCCAGCACTAGGTTAGGATAATATCAAAGATGTGCCAACTTTCTATGCTGTGATTTTTGCATAGTATTTGCCTACACAGTGACTTCCAGCTAACATGACATTCCCCAATAATTAGCTTCTTTTAACATGATGATTGTTAGCTATTACATGTTTTGAATATGAAACATCCCTACAGATTTTAAAAACCCAGAGAAAACAGAGAGGCAATGGTAGAGTTATCTGGTTGGTTTAGGTATTAATATTTGGTGTCTACCAAATTGGAATTAGTCTACCTATCAAACCCAGCACCCACAGATCTGTTAAATGCGTGGTTTTAAAAAAACAACACAAATGCATGTGGTGAGGGGCATAAACCTCACAAACAGTCTTTTCATTTTCTCTGATAAAATACGCCTTTGAAAGTAGAGGGTGTCTCAGAGGAAATCAGGAGAACAGAGAGCTCTGTCCCCTCTCTGGAGGTTGCACCAGATGATCTCCAGAGGTCCCTTCCAACCCCAACCACTGATTCTGTGAAACCATTTTGCCCAGACAAGAGCAAAGCCAGGAACCTCAGCCCAGCCTGCCAGAGCTGAAGGGTGGGTGACACTTCAGGGACCACAGAAAGCCATCAGTGCTGCTGCCTCTGCCCCTGGGGAACATTCTCCGTGCTGGATCTGACACTTACCCTGAGTCAGGAGCTGGGGGAGGTACCAACATGTCACTTACGTGTCACCACACTCCATTTACAAGACAGCTCCTTTAGGGACACATTTCTGACCATTAACTATTAATGGACCTCTCCCACACTATTGCAGGGCAAAGTGACAAGATCATCCATCCTTGGATTAAATAAATTCACAACAAACCCCTACTGTGAGGAGACCAACCACAAAACGGGTCACAAGAAGATGATGTTGGGAAGGAAACAGATCACCAAGCCTTCCTTCAGCTCACATCCTGCTCCCACAGGCGTGACACCATTGTCCCACAGGAACATTCCTACTGCTGTGCACACACGGGATGAGAATAAATAAAAGATAATAAAATTATGTTTGGTACCTGCAAGGTGGACACAGGAAAACTAGAGGGTAGTGGGCTCTGCAGGTCTGCTCCAGTGATGTGCAAAATGCCTCAGACCACGGACCAGAAGTCAGTGGGAATTCAGGGATTTCTAGTGCTGAGTCTGCACTGGGAAAGTGCATCCCCTTCAGTCTGCGAGCTGGTATGTATGGCACACGTAGAGAATATCTAACATGTGTGTACAGAAAAGGCAGTCACACCTTGAGCCACTCGTGCTATATTCTACAGCTTTCTGCCTTGCAAAGTCTGACCATCAAAACAAATCCATAATTTCATCACAGGATTACTTCAGCTTAAACAATAACACTGGAGAATAATTTTAGTCTTACTTTGTAACAGTCACCACTGCTGAGTCACCAGATCTCTCTTTTCTTTACTTTAAAACCGGAGATGGCTCAATGAAAAATACAACTCCAGCTTCTTTAATCACAGCAATTTAAAATAGTTTTATAGAAGAAATCCATGAACTGGGATGAGGTTAATTTCCTTGGCATCTTCATTCTTTATCCTTTATAGCACTAAAACACTAATTAAAGACAATACTGTAGGACAGAGAAAGAGAGAGCCATTTTTAAAAAATGGTTTTTGTGAAAGAACACAAACAGTCAAGGCTGGGAGATTTAAACAGAAATTATGTTTTGCATTCAAAGTAATACTCCACAAAATCATCTGCAGCTCCTTCCTCAGCAGAGGCGTTTTGCTCAGCCCAAGAGCAGGATAACATCACATGTTCATTTTATGGCCTGAGCTATGAAGCAGCAGAGAAGGATCCTTTGCAATTCTCACTCAAGAATAAAGCTTTTATCAAATAAATCCCATTCCACCGAAACGACAATTGCACAAGAGCTCATATGGACAGGGATGTGTGCAGAAAGCAAGGCAGGAGCTCCTCTCCAGAGGAAAATTTTAATGTTATCTCAGCACAAATATTCCCACAGAAAACACAACTCCTCAGAAAAATAACCACGATTACAACAAAGGTGGTACTTGCCGGCCTACAAGGTTGTATTGTGAGAGACACAAGGTTGAATTTTGGGACACAGGGAGGAAGGTGATCCTGCAGCCAGAGCCATTCCCCTGCCCTGAGCAGTTCTGGGCCTCCCCTCACCCCAGCCCAAAGGCTGCCAAACCCTCTGCTGCCCCAGAGCACCTCAGGCAGCTCAGCTGAAGCGGCAGTGATTGACAGCAGCGTAAATTCGGTGTGAATGGGGGAATATGGTCCCACACTGCTGCTGATTTAATGCCACCGAGTCACTTCTCAGCTCTTCCAGCAATGGGGCTTCCAACCTGAAGTCCTGGGGTAACTCAGTGTCTGAGCTCAGAGACAAGAATCTGGATTTTCTTTTTTTACAGAGGTGAGATAACAGAAATAAAATGCAACGGCTTCCCCTTTCGGATCATTATGTGGGACTTCAGCAAGGGAAAATAATACCTTGTGTGTTATCCAAGCCACACAGATCAGTTCAGAAATGTGTCTTCTATAATAGATTGCAAACAGAAACTTAGGAACACCTTAAACATTAATCACTTGCTATAAAAAGGCCAGTTTTTCCTCACAGGATGGCTATATTTAGAGAACAGGATTAGAACTGCAGTGGAGGAGAACTAAAAGGGCATAATCATCTTAAAAATAATGTTGAATTTTGGTTTTTAGCCTATTGTCTTATAAGTAATCTTCCTCCCATAACTGAAATGGCAAGAAGGAATTATTTTTTCCTGCTTTTTCTCCTTGTTTATTCAGCAATTTTGAGCACATTTTGTGCAGAAGCCAAATTCCCACTCCCCCAACAAAAGCCATTTCCTGCTTTCACACAGCAACGAGAGAGAAATATCTCAAGCTGTGGGAAACCACATCTGAAGGAAAAAAGACTGCGGGATATAACATGGCACACTTACAGCAGCACTTCAATCTACTTAAATCATTTTTCTAACTGATTAGCAAGAAGTTCCCCATATTGGTTTAAATCATGTTAAATTTTTCCTTTTTATTGCTTTTCCTGAGATCTAGCAGGGTATGTTTTTCAACACCACTGATACAAATGAATAATAAAACAATCCCCCATCCTTTCTGGCCAGGCTGCTTTCTCTTTCACTGGCTTCAGCCTGAATAATGGAAATATCTACGCCACAGAAACAGGACTCAGAATTGAAATTGTTTTTTAAATCCCTATGCTCTTCTCAGGCAGATGCTTTATTCTCAGAGGTACAACAGGAAAAAGCCATTTAATTAAAGGCACTCATCTTCAGACATCACAACTGCAAATACACTAACATGTGCCTAAATCACCAGAGGCTGCTGAATATTCAACCACATAAATCTCTTAAGAAACAGTAAAAGATGCAGATTACCCCAATATCAAAGGTGGAAAATACTTAAAACAAATATCACCAGTTAATACATAATAATCCCTGCCAGTGATGCACTTTGCTCACCCTAGTGGGTTAGGGGTTGGTGTTTGAATCAGTGGTTGATGTTCAAATATTTAATACCCATGGCAGGTATCTTTCCTCTTCTTTTAGTCCCAAGGTCTAAAATTTTAATCCAGGAAACATCATCGGGTGAACTGTTCCCTCACGAAGCATCCTGTGCTCCTGCTACACAGCATCATCAATGAGAAACCAATCAATAATTCATTGGGAGCCAGAGCCACAGGTCTGGAATTGCTTTGTTTACTGGAACTACCTTTTAAATGCAACAAGGCTTTGCAGAGCCACATCTCAGCTCTGCCACGCAGCTCAAAAGCAGGACCAGGGGACAAAAGAGTGGCTGTTGTAACTGAGGATGAATGTGTGACACGTGTGACACCCACCATCCCCGGGACCGGCTCATCCTGGGAGCGTGGAGAGTGCTGCAAACACTGAGATGTGGAAATAAGGCTGTGCTCCTGTAATGCCTGTGGATGGCCCTTCCTTTTGGGGACAAGGATTACACGGGGGTGGAGAAGAGAGGCGGGGAGAACCTTCACTAAAAAGGAAAGAGAGGAGAAGAGACCCTCTGCCTTCAACCTGCTTCATATTCTGCCTTTTGGGCCCCTGCACAGCCTCCCTAAAGAACTTTGCAAGATCCTCTCTAATCCTTACTCCTCTACTTCAACACATAAAGCAGCTGCATGGACAGAACACGGCCAGCTAGCATTAGGAGCAAAGAACAAAAAACTTTATCTCAACTTTATCTTATCTTAGCAACAACAACAAAATCTCTGCTTGGGCTGTGCTCATTCCATCTCCTGCCTGGGGTGGGTGTGATCCCTCTGCTGCTGCTCTAGCCCAGTGCAGCTGGAAGGTTTCCCACTGACTTCTTTTACCTCTCCCACGGGCACACTCAGTGCTGCTCCAGCTCTCAGGGAAACCATCCCTTCCCTTCCCTTCCCTTCCCTTCCCTTTCCTTTCCTTTCCTTTCCTTTCCTTTCCTTTCCTTTCCTTTCCTTTCCTTTCCAAACCTTCCCTTCCCAAACCTTCCCTTCCCAAACCTTCCCTTCCCTTCCCCAACCTCCCCTTC
>VZRO01004729.1:54728-79830 GCA_013397915.1 Daphoenositta chrysoptera | reverse complement strand
ATCCACACAAACCCTCACCAGCACAGACCCTCACCCGCACAGACCCTCACCCGCACAAACCCTCACCCGCACAGACCCTCACCCGCACAAACCCTCACCCACCACACAAACCCTCACCCACACAGTCCCTCACCCACCACACAAACCCTCACCCGCACCCCGCCAGAGCCCAGCTCTGCCCCGCCACCGGCGCTGAACAAAGGCCTCGGGCAGCGCCGGGCAGCGGCGACAGCGCGGGGACCCGCACTTACATGGCCTCGGACGGCTCCCGGACCAGGCCACCTGTCTGTGCCTGCTGCAGGGACTGCGAGCCTCCCATCCTCAGCGCGCCCCGGGCTCCGGGCTAGGCGAGAGCGGGGCCGGCTGCCTGCGGAATGGCCGCGGCGCGGAGCCCCGGCAGCTCTGGCTCTGAGGGGGCTGCAGTGCTGCAGTGCAGATGGAAGCAGCTGCTCGCATCAGTGGCGGCACGAGCAGCAGCGCTCCGGCAGCTTCTCTCCTCTGAACTGCTGCCAGTTTTGGTGCTGGCTTGTTGTTTGGTTTTTGTGGGGTTTTGTTGGTTGTTTTTTTTTTTTTCTGTCCAGATGAACGGTGTTTATAAAATCAAACAAAATCCCGGCCACTGTGACAGGGTGATCATCTGCTAAACATCAGTGGTCCAAACAGCTCCGGTGCAGGCGCCTGGAACGCGGGACTATTGGCTGTGGAAACTGGCTTGGAAAAAAAAAAAAAAAATAAAAAAAAAAAGACGACGAAGAAAAGCAGACCCTCCCTTTAAGCACACATTGTCAGCTACTGTGGCTCTCCAAGGACCTACAGGCAGGACCATTATATTGTGTTGACTCAGCCGATTTGAAATGCAAATGCCCGTGTGCGCTGGGTGCCGCGTCCCTCTCCCCTCAGAACTGACGAGCTGTGCTCGTCGGGACGCTGGCACCCGGGATTAACGAGCGGAACGGCTGCTTTCTTTTCATTTCCACAAACGAGCTCATCCCTCTCGCAAAAAACAAGAATGGAATCTTCCGCGAGGAGCGGAGGGAGAGTATCGTGAGCAGCCAAGGTAAACAAGGCGATGTGGGAGCCGAGCAGCAGCTCCATCCAGCGCTGGGGCGCTTTCAGCATTCTGCACACACCCCCTTGCTGGACAGCGAGCTGGGGATGCTTCACTCACATGGGGAGCATCTTTAAGACCACGAACTACAGCGTTCCTAACCCTACAAATCAGCTTATCCTTTCGCCACCGTGGAGGTTAGCGGGGCACTGGGAATTCTAAGATGCTGAAAAGGATGGGTACCATCGCTCTCCACATCCCTGTCGTTGGTAAATAACAGATGATTCACACACAAGTCGTGTTTCACATCGTTAAACGAACAAAAAGAAAAAAAAAAAAAGGGAAAAAAGTCAGTTTCACGGCTGCCTGTACCAGGATTAAACTCCAGGGATACAAATGGCTCGAAGCTATGTAACAATTCTTGGATACATCACAGGGCGGAGGGGTCAAAAGGATCAGATACATTTAACAAAAATATTAAAATGTAGTGACTTCCAAGCACCTATCACAGCACAGCTTTTATGCTCTAGTGGAGGCCTCATTAGGCTCACACTTTCAATAGTTATGGAATTTTTTTTCTCTGCTTGCATAAGTGGAAATCCAGTTGGGTTTGCTTGCTTTACAGGAAAAACTGCTGACTACATATGTAAGGTTCTGACTCCAGGTGCACCCACAATAAACTGTTCTTGAGATAAGAGGAAACAAGGATGTTTAGAGAAGATGAAGAACTTTTCGTTTACAGAGGCTGCTAAAATTAAATTCTGTTTTATGAACTGTATCAAAATAAATTACATTTTTCTCTACTTCTTTTAAACTACAGGGGAAAGCCTGTGAGCCAGCACTTTGCTCAGCCACAAACTTCCAAGCAAGATATAATTTTGGGGTTGTTTTGTTTCTGATAAAAGCCAAACCCTCATTTCTAGCGTCTCATTGCTCAAGACTCGTCCCAAGTCCACCAGAGAAGCAGCAGCAGTGCCTCACTCAGGGACTGAGCTCCAGAATTTCTGGAGCAGGGTTGGGTGCCTGAGCCACAGCTGACCCCCAAATTCTGCAGCAGTGCCCAGCTCTGATCTTCCCTTGCCAAGGTGGTGGCAGCTCACTACACCCTCTGCATTCACCATTCACAAGTAAAGAACAGAGAAAGTGAATAAAGTGTATTATTAAACAGTCCTATATACTCTTTGCCAGTAGATTTGAAATGGTTAATAACTCCAGGATTTCCATCCAATATGGGAAATCAATGGCACCAGCCAACAGACTAAAATTACATGTCTGTATCCAGAGTCCCTGTTAGGCTGAGGTTACAGCTCAGCTTCACTTGAGTGTGTGGTAACTCTGCTGAGCTACAGAGCACTGGTCTTTGAGTATCACAACAGCTCCCTGCTGGATTGCATTTGTAACAGAGAAAAGGAAGACTCAGAGAGAAGAAAAACCCTTAGAAAGGCAAACACCATATTAAGTAAAGCCCTACCAGGTACCTGGAAGCCAAGAGGGAGAACACAGGCACTGTTTGTCCTGACAGTGAGGAAAACAGGGATACTGTGGCATCCTCCTAACAAGTGCAAAGAATACACTTAAAATGCCTGTGTCAACTCCTTCAAGTTTCACATGCCCATTTATTAAATAAACAAAGGCCCAATAAAAGAAGGCTTGGATTGAATCCTGTTCTGAGGCAGCATGGTCCTTTCAGGAGCTGTACAGTGCAGAAAAGTTCTTTTTTTTTCCATTCTCCAATGTTTCTATGCAACAAACATTCAAATTGCACTAGAAATGCAGGTCTTGGCAACCTGCAGGATGAAAGGCTTCAGCCTTTGGAGCCCAGCTGTGGCCTGGTCACTTGGCACGTTCTGCCTGGGTTACAGGGGGCTCTGGGTTATGGTGAGGGGTGTCAGAGGCAAGGCATTGCCTCCTTCTCCCCTCCCTCTCACCCCAGTTCCTGTGCACAGCTCACAGCACAACCCAGAGATCCACCAGCTCACTGCCCCTGAGCTGCTGCTGCTCATACAGGGGACAGGATTTCACTCTTCCCTTGGACAAATAACCACCCAAGCAGCTCAGCTACAGCAACATCAACTCCTGATGGCCATGGTCCTTCAGAAAAAGGCGTGCTGTAACTCAGCCTTGGGCTGGAGACAGTTTGTTGCCTATGGGATGCAATAACAAATACTAAACTGATGGCTCTGGCCAACCCGTGCAAGAAGCCAAACTGTGGATTTACTTCTGATTTGGCCATAAAATCTGTTACACTACAAAGCTGCAGCCCATCCTGACGGGTATGAAATACCTCAGAGGAGAGGGGAGCTCTCCCTCTCCTGCCTGGCCCCAGCTCACCCTTCAGGCCTGCCAAGAAGCATCAACTTAGTACTAAATTTAGTGCGGGCTTTTAAAAATACAAGAACTGTGTTGACACTCTGAGTACATTTGCTGGAACCTGAAAAACACACAGATGTAGCTCAAAAAGAAAAAAAAAATCCCACTGTAGCTTCAAAGGATTTAAGGATGCCCCAGGCACTTCAGCCTAGGGATTAAAAGCCATGTAACAACTTATTGTGATCCCACTGCTGAAAAGACTATTTAAGTATTCAGTACCATCCTTTAAAATTAATCATCTTCTCTTTCTGCCTCTTTCACCCATTTAAGCAAGAGCCATATTTTGGCCTCTACTAAATTAATGTTTTATCGAAACTGGATGTTCACTGATTAGTTGTTTAAAACACTGTACAGACTCTTAAATATTTGGTCTTATTCCATTTCATGTTTACATATAAATTCAGACTCGGGTCACTTGCACCCAGTTTGAAATTTTTGGCTTCCAACTAAAAACAATGCTGAGCAGGACCATGATAAGGTCTGAGATACTGAAATTTATGTTCTGTTTTTTTGCTCTTGGCTTCAGTGTCCATTGTGCCAGGCATTTACACAAGTTATAAACATGACCACACATACACGCACACAGCAACATCAAAGAGCCTGCTGAAAGAAAAGCCTCCCTCACACATCAATCCCCTTGGGAAGGAGTGCTGAATATTAAGCTGTATCTCCTGGCTGCAATGCATTATTGAGGTGTTGTGCAGAAACGAGCACTATATAAAAGAAAATGCAAAGACAGAGCAAAACCAAACATCCCAAGCAAAAAGGGATTTCTCTGGTATCTGAACACTGCTGCCACAGCTTTAAGGAACAGTACACTGCCTACAAAAAAACCAAACAAAAGATGGGAAAATATTTTTATAAACAGATTATTTTTTAAATGTAATTCTCCCCCTCAAACCCTCAATAATTTATATATATATTATATATTTAAATGATATTGCCTTTGGACCTTAAAGCCTTGAACGAAGCCTGGGAAGAAGTTTTCACCCCAAAGCCTCCCTTATTTGTAGGCTGCCTGGTATTTTCAAAGGGTTCATGGCAAGGCTATCCACAATATCAGACTGCTAAGGAACAGCAACATCTTTCCTGAAGGACTAAAAGGACCAATCTGCCTGAGAAAACTGACTCTGTGTGGACAGAGTGGCAAAGCAAAGCAGTGCCGGGGAGGCTGGCTGTGTTAGAGAGCACATCAGCACATAAAAGCACCGACATCGTGTGAAGTGCAGTGCTGACAGCCCTTTTAGGGCACCCAAGGCTGGAGACTCCTTTAGCTCCTCCTGCAGCTCCAAAAGCCCTGCAGGAGCACCAGCCCTCCTTGGCCTCTGCTGATCTGACTCTCTCTGCCAAGTCCTTCCACAAATCCAGGTCTCCCGGGCCCAGTGTTGATCTTTGTGTTCCAGGGAAGGTCAAGCAGGCTGTTTTCAGCCGTGTGGGCGCTCAGGTTTGGTGTTTTTTCTAAGGGTTATACAGTAGGCAGCTGACAGGCTTTTAAAGAATTCAAGCATTCTTCATTTTAGGCTGCACAAAAATACATAGGTCTAGACATGTGCATACTTCTGTGCTCCTTTGCTCACCGCGCATTTTGTCAGTCCTAGGACACCTTTATTTCCTTTTGCTCTGTTTTTATTCTGCAAACCAGACTTTCTTGCTCCTGTAGCCAGACTTTTGCTCCTTAGTCTCATCTCCCTCTCTAAAGCGAGCAAGAGAGGATGTATCTTGTAATTTCCATTGCCCTAGAGGAGAGTCACTTAAAATTCCACCTCAAGGAGCTGCTGCTGGAACACTACAAGGCATTTGCTACCCCTCCTTTGGTTCTCCACGTTTCCTTGCTGACTCCAATCCTATGTCATGTCCAGAGATGTGCCCAAAGGAATCTTTGTGAGACCACATCCATCATATATTGTTTTTTTTTCCAGCCAGGTCACTCCATGACCCAGCTCACCACCTGCACTGCTGTGGGACAGGCACAACATTTAACACTGGTGCTGTCATTACCTCCTTCAGAAAGTCACAGCTAAGCACAGAAACCCAAACAAACTCCTTTCCAATCTTTGTCTCCAGAGGTGTGATTCAATTTTTTTTTTGCTTCAGGGAATAGAAGAAAATTAACTCTGTTCCAGCCAAAACCAGGACACCACAGTACTGTATGTGAGCAGGCCATAATTTAAAATTAAAAACCTTTATTATTTTAACCCAAAGAGGGAACCTAAGTAAACTACCTCCTGGAGGGCCAAGCTGTGACCTCTTGCTGCTATCAGGTAGCAAGAGCAGTGAAAGAAAAGAAAATTTCTTTCTCTCCCTTAATTTTATGAGCATCTTTGTGCTACAGATAAAAGAACAAGTACGAAAAGGTAGCTGAAACATGCAACAAATTTATCCCATTTTGGTTTACTGGCAAAAACCAGTGAGAGGTTAACACAAATTCTAACATCTATGCTTTAGTAGTGCCTAATAAATAGACATGTACTGCAGTTTACAGCCATGGTATAATTAAGATATTATTATAGTCTATAATTAGCCATTTAAAGACACATTCATTGCCATCCTTCTAAAATCCAGTTATCCTTAACTTAATTCCACTCCAGTACAGCTAAATGAGAAATTCAGCCCGACATGGAGAGTGACAGACCTTCAGACTGAAGCAATGGGTTTGTTGGTTTGGTGGTTTTTTTGTTAGCTGCAGGTTTTGGCTGAGTTTTTTCTCAGCATTTATCTTTTAATGGTCTAAGAGTAGGGCACTGATTCACAACTGGAGAGTGTAAATGAAATCTGAACAGTAAAATAATTGCAGAGTGTTAAAGCAGTGGGATATTTTTCAATATAGTTTTCAAGGAAAATACAAGCAATTTGTTCAACTGCCTCTGTACATCACTTGGCACAACACAGCCCTCTCCGTGTCACCATGGTACAAAATTATAAACCAGCACATAACACAAGGAGATAGGAGGTGTAAGGCTCCACAGATTTAACTCGTTCTTACAGATCAAACACTTTGATGGACACATTGTCTGCTGCACCACTTATCTAGATTAACACAGTGTGACTGCTTTATTTGCATTGATACACTCCTCATGAAAACACACCATGTCTCAGAGTTTTAAGCCTGAGCACACTGACAGAATTCCCATCTGCTAATTCCAAGAAAATAAGAGTGACCAGTGATGATGCAGCCAGGATGGACACTGAATCTGACAAGAAACAAATGTCAAATAAAAGTAAAAATAAAAATAAGACAAAACATAAATAATTGTGCCCCCTCCCCACTGATCACTGTCTGGCTGCTTAAGGTCACTGCTTAATCTAAATTGCAAGTGAGATTAATGGCATTAAGAGTTATGAATAACCAAGATGCCTGCTTAGTTATTGAAATTTCCAGCATGGGAAAGGCAGAGGAAGGATAACAGAAGGGGCCCTGCTCGGGATGCTGGGGGGCTCCAGGCTTTCAGAGGCCGGCAGTGAATTACGATCAGCAACGTGAGAACTGAACACCCCGCAAGGTTCCACGTTCAAAAGCCTCCTATGGAATTAGGGAGGCTCACAAAGAGGGAGATGAGGTTTCCAGGAGCTGAGCACACCCCGAGTGTGGGTGCTGCCCTCCCTCCTTCCCCTGGCTGTGTGGGATCTGCAGGGGATGTGCCCCACACAGACCCACAGAGGGGACACGAGTGAAGGGTCAGGGAGCCAAACCCTGCACAGAGCTCTAACCTCGCTTCCTGCAGCCTCTGCCCTCTCGTTTGCCCCTTTGCTTTCCCCTCCTGCCAAGGCACAGATGCTTCACTTTCAGATTCTGGGCTCTAGCACGCTGCTACTGTCAGAGCCAGGCCTGAATTCCTTCAATCAGAAACAAAACTTTCAACTCCTATTTACCAAATTTCTGGCCTGGGACCACAAGCATCACCACACCAAAAGAGGGAGTTTATTTTGCTCCTGAATATGCCTCTGCAGACCATGTCCACAAGCTAAATGCCCAAATTCTGCAGACATTTCCAAACAGCAGAATTGCAGGAACACCATCACAGACAACAGGAGCTCGTCTTGTTTCCACACTTCTTCCTAAGCCTCTGAACATCCCGAGGTGTAAGATCCCTACAGCAGCTGGAGCCAGGCTTGTTAGGAAAGGAGGTGCCTAATGCCAGGAGGGGACTGACATTTTTAAGGGCTTTCATGCCCCTGCCCTCAGCTGACAAGATCACTGCTGATAAAGCTCTCCGGGGGCACCCTGTTGCAGGAGATTTCAGCAAGCAGAATCCAAAGGCCTCTTGGCCTCAGGGCCTAAGGAAAGAATTAGATTATGAAAATGCAGGATGAAGAAACCAGGCAAGAACAGTATTTCCCCCCTGGTGCAATGCTTTGCTGTGGCTGCTAGGGATGGGTGGTCAAATAACTGCCTTAAAGAAGTCAGCTTAGAGCTTCAGTTTGGTTTCATGAGAGTTAACACAAAATTGGTCTGAAGTATGTCTAGTATGTTTCAATGGCTTCTTTAAGCTTTTGTTTATAGAAAATTTAGCATTAGAGATACAGTGCCCCAAAAGCACAGGACGTATTTTAGCATAACAGCAATTATTGAGAAATGAGAAATACAAAATACACCTGACAACAGTTTTAGCCCATGTATTAGCTGCTCTAGGACAAGAGGTGATCCCCTACGACTCCTCCACCCTCCAGGCAGTGTCAGGGGCTGTCACTGTGTGCCACAGTGCTATGGAACAGCATCCCAAGCCAGGTGTGTAATCTGTGACTCTGTCCTGCCATGCTTTTGCAGGATGCAGAATGATCAATGCCGTTCTAAAATTCCTTGTGGATGGATTAATTAGTGTAACGACATATTCATTTTCATGCTGCTGAACCTGTTCTAGCAGCAAGGAAATTACCATAAATCGCCTGAGGGAACCTGTAAAATACACAGGAATAACAGGCAAACAGAGGGCGACCACCACCCCTTTGTCCACCCCTCAGACTGAGAGCAGCTTCACAAGACACACAAATAATTGCTCTCTTTGAGCAAACCTGCAGGCACAACACCCCAGAGAGCCCAAATTCCCAGCCAGCATATGGTTAGAAAACAGGTGACATTTCCCACTTGTGTCAAGCACCCATTAATGCTCTGCCTTTAAAAGATGAAGCCACTGGAAGCTTTTTGTTGAATTGCTGCTGGAAGCTGTCTCTGCCAGCACACATGGGGGGGTCTCTGGGCACCCTGCCCATCAAACACACAGCACTGGACCCCCAAATCACAGGCTCACCCAGAAAACACCACCACACCAGTCCCACACCAAGCTACAGGAAAATGCACTTAATCCACAACGTTTTGGGCTTGAAACACAGCAGACACCCCAGAATTTGATGCTATTTCTCAGTAATAAATCGAAGACATCTACACAAAGCATCCTCCTGCCTGGGGCTGAGCAGTTCTAAACACAGCACTCAGGAGACAATCCCCTTAAAAAACCTGGAATGGTGGAAATGGATGAAGAGCAGCACTGTGGTTCATTCCTGTCCATTTTTTACAGGCTGGCTGGTTATGTGGAAGAGATCGATTTTTTATGCTGTTTTTCAGGAGACGGTAAATTATTTTCATGGTGTCAGCCACAAAATCTCAACAAAAATCCTTGGGTTTGGTTTACAAGATCTAAACAACTTTATTTCAATGCCTTCATTCTGTTGCTATCCTGAAAAAAAACATCACTTGTGCACTCTACTACTATCCACTTCACATGACACACATAAAACCCACAAAACTACACCTTCCTTCCCCCCCAAAAAAATCCCCAAACCAAAAAAACCTGCAAAATCCCACATTTTGGAAAGAAAGAGGCATTTGTACCCCTCACTTGTATTTCTCATCTCTTCCTTGCTGAGTGCACTCGTAAACTTAAAACATTGTAACACATTCCTTTCAAAAGGGTTAAATTCACTCAAGGGAAAAAACCTCGAGTGTTTGAATCCCATTTAATCCCTGCTTGGTTTTGAGTACATCATTAAAGGCAACTCAGTCTAGGATTATCAGTGTTGGTCAAAAATGAAAGCAATACATTGATTTTTATTTCCTTAGTTTTACACCAAGCCTCTCTGAAGGTGGGCAAAAGGAGAAAACTTGTTTTCAACACACTATCAAGCAAATAAAACCCAGAAGTCATAAAGCTTATCCTGTTTTTCTGCCTGACACCAGTTATTCAGCTTTGTTTCCTCCCAGGGAAGCATTATGAAACATTCTGGAAACCAACAACACAGCAAGTCGAGCTTTGTGTAAACACTGGTGTGACTTGCTGCTTTCAGAGAGATTTGTTGCTGTGCTTCCAATTGGTTCCAGGCTCATTTCAGAAAAATTAGGTAAGACAGAAATGTGTATTTAATTTCAGAGATCAACAGACATTCCCTGTCTATCCAAAGTCTCTCAAAATGATCTGACTCCAGCCTGCTTTAGCTTTGGAAAGAAAACTGACCCAGTATCTGACCACAAGGAGCACCCAGCTCTCCATTCCCATTTGCCACACAGAACATCACTCAGGTGCAGTTTTCAAAGCAGGAAATGAGGCTACAGGTGAGGACATGCTCAAAACCAGGACTTGGTTTTTGTTCTTAATCAATTTTGTTCTCAACAAATCCCATCCATTTCTCCTCCTCGCAGGACAAAGGGATGGATCAGCTCCTCAGAGATTTCCCAGCTCTGTCTGCAGGGCTTCCATGAAGAATCAGCCACTCTCCAGCAATATTTCAGCACTTCTCTGGAATTATGAAGTGTCTGTGACAGAGTTCATTATGTGACCATCATAATCACAGAGGAGACTGAAATGCCTCAAGGATCCATTCTGCAGAAAATCACGCAGTGGCCCAGCAGTTGCAAAAGTTCAGCACCTTGCCAGGCACTCGCCATAAATGTGACAAAGTGAAACATAACCCAGTTTGCAGGCTATTATTTTCCATGGCTGATTTGACTTGATACACAGGAATCACACAGAAATGCAAGGTAGTCTCAGAAGTATTTACATAAGGGCTGATTACAACAGCAGACAGCTGTAGGGACAGTAACATACTTGCTTTTCAAGAGGATGCAAGAATGATCTTCTGTCCCACAGACAACTCTAATTCTCACCTCTGTGTGCATCCTAATTTCCATAAAGACACAAACACACAAGTTCAGCGTTGGAGAAGAAGCTGTGGGTGACAGGATCACTGTTCTCAAGGCATAATGAGGATGCTGGGAGCGCCCATTTGGGCTGCTGACATCCTAGGCTGGATTCTGAGTCTGCATTAAGAAGTTTTACTATTAGAACACATCGCCCAAAGGGGTTGTGGACTCCCCATCCCTGGAAGTGTCCAAGGCCAGGTCGGAAAGGGCTTGGAGCAACCTGGGATAGTGGAATTTCTACCCCATGGCAGGGGGTAGAACTGGATGAGCTTTAATGTCCCTTCCAATCCAAATCATTCCATGATTCTACAATTCTACTTAATTACACCATTGTTTACCCCATCCAAGAGTTTCTTACACCCACACACAGACATTTACATTGTTAAACACACTACATCAATATCAAAACAAAACAGAAACTTCAGAGGCACAAGCCAATCTAAGTATGTGAGCACAGCAGCTCTGCTTGCCTGCAGAGTTCTAAAATTATTTCTCCTGTCTTTGAAGCTGAATTCTAGCAAAGAGGAAAAGAAAATCCTCATGTTTTAGTGGTTCTGATTTGGATTTGTAAACAACAGTCATCTGTGGCTACGCTGCAGGACTCCCAGAATGTGAAATTCAGGGTATCCACAAAGTTCAAACAATTTTGGATGATTCTCTGGAAAGAGCCAACATCTTGGGGTGAGTATTTTCTAAATTAAAATCTCACCTGCCCATTTCTCTCCATTTTTGGAGGATAACCATGGTATCTACCCTTCAATTCAGAAAAACCTCTCCAGATGACAGAAATTGCATACTGGTACAAAACACTCCTGCTCTCCATCAATGGTACACAGGCTGAAACATGTGGGTGCAGTGTCATGGAGGAAAACTACAAAGACTTGGCCTGTGCTTCAGCAGCACGTTCACTAAAGGTAACAATACCATTTTTCTGATCAAAACAATCAGAAGTTTAGAAGAAATAATTAATGAACGTTTCCTAGATATTATAGCAGACATTTCTTTCAGCAGCATTTTGCAAGCAGCATTTGCCAATAGCTATTTGTGCACTGTTCCACAGCAGAACATGTCTATTCTGTACATTTTAATTCACAGGTCAGAGTATCCTCCTGCTGACAGCAGCATCTTTTGACATTTCTGAACAGAGCTTCAGTGGCACAACTGCATTTCCCGTGGTGTCTCCTGTCCTGTATCCTACTTGTCACTACCTGCCAGTCGGTATTGGTGAGGTGGGGAATGCTGCTCCCCAGGGAGTGCCCATTTCGTGTTCTCAGCTGTGCTCTGACCTTTTCCATTAATAGATGTCACAATAAGGGCAGGCCTTGATTGCTGAGCCTCAAAGCAGACTGGTTAATCACCCTCAGACAGGCGTCAGCTGAAGCTCTGACAGGAATATCCAAGCACATGCCTCGACTGGATTTGAGATGGGATGGCTGGAACGACACCATCTTTCCTTCCAACCCAAACTGTGGGAGCCCTGAAAGCAGGGAATATTTCCCTGCCTGGTTTGAAGGGTTCTACCCCCCTGGACAGCACTGCATTTGACCTTTATCCATGGAGAAAACTGCCAACTCTTTGGGAAGAACTAGAATCGACTTCAGTGAGAACTAAATAATAGAATATTATGTAAGGTTATCACAGGGTGAAAAATCTAAAGGTGTTGGGTTTATTAATGTAGTAAATAGATAAAAAGCAAAAACTCCAAGATGGAGGATTGTTGTTGTTTCTAGGCTTTCTTCTTCTTCTTCTAGTATGCCACATTTTGCAGTAGTAGGCTTCTAAAAGTTATTGGATGAAAAATTCCGCAGTTCCTGTATACGTGACAAAAGCATTTGTCTAACATTGGTAGAAAAGTGAAAATATCTTTTGTTTTAAGCTTTAATTGGATGATTTACCTTTAAGAAGACTGTGTTATCTTGATAAGCAAGCATTTTCAGCATTCTAGGGGCATTCTGCTGCATTCTCTGCTGTGAGCTGTGTCTGGATCACGCTGGTGACGTTACATCTCTGATAAGACTTAATAAACTATCTTAAAGCAGAGAGTGCTGAAAGTTTCTTTAAAATCACTCCCCTGTCAGGGGGAAAACCTGGCTTAAAGACACAGCTAAGTCAGGGGCTGGGGTCCACACCAAACCATTCTGTGGGTCTATGGCTCAGTTTGGGGGTTTTCAAAACAAAAAATGTGCTGGGCCACCTATCAAACACTATGCAATAATCAGTGTAAATGTGAGGCAGTGAAACATTTCACTTTGAAATCAAGGTAATATTTATTCAGCAAGAGCGAAACCAAGCTGAACAACTTCTTCCTTCAGTACTGACAATGACAATGCAAATCAGGTGTGGGGTGGGGAAGTTGCTGGCAGCACCTGAAGGGGAATGAGCAGAACAGTCCTCTTAAATAGGACCTGATCTTGCACAGTTTCACACACAAAAACAAAACAAAACACCAAACTTTAACTTCAGGAAAGGAAAATATCGGGGAAAAAACCTAAAACAATGGTAATTTAACAATAGAAGGAAAGATCAGCATAGTAATAAGCAGTGTAGCCTAAGCTCCCTCTTCTGGTATTTTGGAGTAAATATACTGGATTAGCCAGGTCTTGGTAAGTCTAACATTTGGATTCAAACTCTAGCAGCAAAGTGTTCATGTAACTTAGACAAAACACCTGTCAAACTTAGTCAGACTCTTTCACACCAGCAACATTTCTTAAGCAAAAGATGTAAAGACATGGAAAAGTCTTGTAACAACTGCAATCACACCATACCTCTTTTTTTCCCTTGTGAAACCTTCAGTTTCTTGAGCAGGCAGCTCTACACCATCACCAGGGGCCACAGCCAAAGGTACATCCTCAGAAACGTGGTTATCAACTTCTTGGCAGATATCAGGCTTGGAAGTGCTGCAAAAAAATTATTAAAAATAAGCTGACAAATATCAGAAATGCCCATGAAGCTTCAATAAAGTCTCCTTACAGGATGAACTTTGGCTGGATCTACAAGGAGCTATAAGGAGCACATCATCCCCTCCCAAAGACCCTTTCTCTCCCCTCTCCTACAAATTACTTCTTCCTATAAACATTATTTCACTTAATTTCTCAGCTGACCACATAATCAGTAATATTGCAAAGTCTTGACAGCTCTTACAGACCATAATATTAAGTGCCAGAGGAATTTAACCGTATATGAAATCAGTATAGTAAATAACTCACTAATGACTGCTTTGCTGTTCTCACACAGCCCTTTCTCCTCAGTTTACAGCATAAACATTCGATTAAGTGATTTGTGTTTTAGAAAAAAACCCTAAGATCAGGGACTAAAACATTCTCTTACTTTAAAAGCTCTCCCTAGGCTGTAAAGCTAAACACAGTAATCCCAGAACTCATTACACGGATGTTAAGTCCCTCTGCTCAGCAAAGCCCCACGTTCAAGAGCAGGGCAGTAACCACCCAACTCCCCCTGCTCTCAGCCACACTCGTTAAACCACGACAGAAAAGGAACGAAATAACCAATGACTTCATGTCTCAAAAGCAGGAGCAGTTTAAGCTCTTGTCACGCCACCCTGTCCCTCCCAGGGCACCTCAGACACACCAGAGGGACACAAATGTCCTGGGGTAGCAGCCACACACAACAGCCTCCCCTCCTGCCAGCTTGTGCTTCCAGAGACACGACACAAATGTTGATGGAAATGTTGATGGAAACAGGATGTGGCTGAGAAGCTTCTTATAGGTTTCCTGAACTAAATATAAGCAGCTATCTTAGCCATTCCTTTCAAAATTTTCTCTCCTCTTCCCCCAGTAATCACACAGGAATTGTAGGCAGCAGATGAAATTGTGTTACTGATTAAGTTAGTAAGGTCCAGGGACAGGCTGTTCCCTTCTTTGGTGCATGTACACAAACAGAGGACGAGCCTAAACCACAGCCCTAACCTTAGTCCCAACACAGAGGAGCACGAGACAGCCATTTCCCAAAGTGCTTGTCCACTCACTAAGATCCCCAAAGCTCTCTGTGAGTGTAGTTCACCTTGATTAGCTTATATCCACGAAGCTGCTTTGTCCCACACAGGATAACTGCCCAGCTACTTCTAAGAAATTATCTCTGCTTTCCTCACTCCTTCCTTCCTATCCTTCCTTCCATTTGTCCAAACTGGCCTGACGTTAACACAGACCCCCTAAATTTTCAGCTCCATCAAATAAATAAATAAATAAACAATGAATAAAAAGCAGGCTGTTTCCTTTTTCACGCAAAGGCCTTTGTCCTTGGCTAAAAATGTCTCTGTCCTAATATAGTAACAGCATCCCCTCCACACCAAGGCGCTGTGACTATATAGGGGCACACGGAGAGCAGCGAAAGTAAGATTTTTAAAGCAGCAAAAAGTGAACTGCTAAAAATAAGAGAAGGCTGAACATCTGTTTGGAGAGGAAACAAAGAGTTGCAAAGCCCAAACAATTCACAAGAGGGCCCAGCCAAACAAGAGCACCAAAGGCACATAAAACTATGGCCCTGGCGTTATGGACATAAAGCCCTCCCAGTTACCTGCTTACACCCACACCTATTTCACCCACACTCTTCACACAGGCCCAAATGATCATCTGCAGCCCTTCAGCTTCCCCCTTTAAGTCTCTCCACATCAAAGGAAACAATTTTCAGAGATACTCTGACTAATGAGTGTCATTCCCAACTCTAAAGCAAAGCTTGCCACGGACACACACGGATTTCTAGAAGAGCTCTGCTCCCTGGCTGTCACAAAGCCCTGAGTCCACTCCTCCTCCCGCCCTGACAGACTGCACAAATTGAGGCAGGGGAGCACAGAACAGCAAATCTGCCCAAAACACAGATTTTCTGTCCACTCTAAACCCTCCAGCCTAACACTGCATCAACTTGTGTGTCTATGTCAACTCACAGTACTTTTATCACCTCAGACATGAAGTGGCTACATTAAAACCTCTCCACAGCTATTATTAAAACGAGATTTTCCATTAAACTTATTTCTCATCTAGTAATATTTTAATGGTTGCAGCAAGAATACTATCAAAATGCCCAAGTCTTCTCAGTGCACAATAAACTATACATTGACCACTACTTATCCTGTGGAGGCAAGCTGACTAGAAAACAAGCATTTTCAAGCACCATCTCTTTGAAGTAAACTTCAAAAATCAGAATCTGACTATCTGTGTGCACAGACAAACGTGGGTACTCCTGCCTGCTCGTGCTGCCAACACTGAGAAGCACAGCCCTAAACACAACTCATGCAGGAAGTGCTTTCTAATCCATCATTTTTTCCTGGACATTTGCAGGTTTGGGTTTTTTTTCCCACAAGCCAGGAAGGAAGTTGCAGGGAACAGACACTGCTCAGAAGTGTTTCACACCTCTAACCTGGAGCCCAGCTGAGCTGTGCTCTTCTACAGCCAGGGCACTTATTTGCCTTCTCTGCCTTTCCAACCCAAACATTCCATACAACACAGAAGTCCTGTTACAGAGCTCTGCACCTGCAGAGTAAAGAGAAAGCTGTGTCTGGCCAAAACTTCTCCTGGTGGAACATGTGCTGGCAAACCAGACTGAACTTGGCCTTTCACTGCTGAACAAAAACGCTTGGCAGAACCACCAGTGAACTTTTTACCTAATTCTTTTCAGGGCACTTCTCTGTGGATAGAGTAAATAAAATCTCACTGAGCAGATGATAGCAGGTTGTCCCTGATCAATATGCTGTCAGCAGGAGAGAGGCAGCCAGTCACCCTCAAGAAGCAAAACAAAGATAGAGTTTCCTGACTGGACAGATGGAGGGACAACCAGCTCTCTCACCCTGCCCTGCCATCTGGAAGCCATTTAGCACAAACTGACCCCCACCTTACATGCACCATTATTTTTCCCTGTCAAAGGGCACACAGTCTGCATTATGTGACACCCCTGGATGGGGAAATACATGGAAACAAAAGTAAATTTAGTAAATAAGTAAATTTAGTGAATAACTACATGTTTTGGGGGAAAACACTTTATGATTGCACCTTACTGCAGACAGACTGGAATAATGCCATGCCATTCAGGAGCCCCTGGAACATTTCCATTTTGCAGAGGTACCCAGTAGGCATCACAGACATCACAAGCGTGTGCATTAGAGAGCTGTATCCAGTCACACTGAAACGCAGTGGTGCAGTGCTTCTACATAAAATGCCAAAAAAGCAGAGATTTTAATAGGATTATCTTACTTATATTGGCAATAATCTGCTCCACGACACAGGTGAATCGTTCAGGATGGATAAGGCAATGACATCCAAGAAAAAACATCACTGAGGCTCTTCCCTTGGCTAAGAAAAGCCCAGTCCTGCCATTACTGATCCTGGCTGTGAGCATAACCCCACGTGTTTTAGGAGCAATACTTCCATTTGCTACCAGCACGATGTTGTTATCAGCTCAGGACTAAACCCCAGGGAAGTCAGCAGAGCTGCAGGAGGAGCTGCACCATGACTGAACACACAGGAGCTAAAGCAGGGGTGCAGCTGCATTGATTTAACCCCTCTTCTGCCAACCAGCTGCACCTGGGGCTGGGCACGGTGGCAGCCCTGGAGTTTTCTACTGCTGGGACAGCAGGAAACCCCTCTGCGAGGCTCACAGAGAAGCTGGCAAGTGACAACAACTTGGAAAGACAGGTGAAGGAGAACAAGTAGCATTTTATACCCAAAGCTGCACACGGATACAAATTAAAGAAGAAAAACAAACAACACTGACAAGAGTTAACTTGTGCAACATTAAAAAAACAAACAAAAGAGTTAAAACCAACAAACACAGAAGAACCACTCACAGCCAGCTTCTGCAGCTGACCACAGGGTATTTCTCTGTCGGTTTCCTCTGCTGCAGGAACTGGAAAACTACCTACATCCAACGTGAAATAGCCCTGGTTTGCAACTTTTTAGCGCTGAACCCTTGCAAAAATCCTCGTAGCTCCCTGAAGGTCAGGATTTGGAAACAGCAGCCAGATCCTGTGGTTGCTGCACAGTCCGTGTGCCCTCAGCCCTACTGGGCTCAGCCACCCTGGATGGGGCAACCACAGCTCAGCACCAGCACGGCTGGGATGGAGCAAGGAACCCCGAAACAACCTTCAGACATTAACAATAAACATTTTAAAGGCACTAGTTATGAAACAGATCAAAAGAAAAGGTAAAATATAATTAACTCGAAATTCCAGATTCAGATGAGAATGCAAATAGAGTGAATTCATGAGGTTTACACGAAACAGGGAATTAAAACACTCTAAGACTGCTCTCCCTAAATGTTTAATCATAGACAGCTTGTGTGCCTTTTTCCCTGCAAACAGCAAATTATCACCCCAAGGGCACACAATCCTCTGTTCCAGACTGGAGTCCAAAGACCATATACAAATCTTTCTGGCACTTTTGGTGTTGGTCTTTTTTCATGCCGCCACATTCAGAAAGTAGTTCACAGCTCCACCTCAATTAATGCTCACTCTTTTCTCACTGCCTCACTACTATGGCCAACAATCCATTAGCAAGAAAAAACAGAATCCATGAGAAAACCATCAGTAACCCAATTACATTTGTTAAAAACAAAAGAAACACAACTCTTTGAGTAAAAAAAAACTCACAAGAACTGGAGGAAATCCACATCATTAGCTTCCCACTTCTCTAGATCATCTTACTCTGACTGTAGGAAAAAGTTTGTTTCTCACAGACTCACTCAGCCAGCATTAGTGACTAACCAGCTTGGGGACTGGTGGCAGACCAGGACGGGCCAAACAGCAAAGTCACCCAGCTTTTAAGGTGGATTGAGCAAACCACACAAGGTCCCTTTGATGGTGTATTATTGTGACTTCAGCTAACAAATCTAATGCTAGCTTAAATATACTGTGTGTGTTTACACTCCACTGAACTGCCCGTGATTGAAGGGCACACACACCCTACAAGGCTCCCTCTATTGTTAAAGACAAATTTATATGCCCGAAGATCCTGACAACCCTCTACCCCCAGCACAAATAAAGTGACAGTTTCCTTTCTCAGTGCAAGCAAAAGCAGACAAAAAGGCCAGAGTCCAACAGAGACACCTGAATGCTTTATAATCAACATTATACTGTTCAAGAACTTCTCAAAGAAAATGCCCAAAGGATTAGTTACCTGGTACTACTAAAAAAAACAATTTAAGCACTGAAAAGACATAGGGTGTATATTGCACCTTCACATGTCATGACCCTCCTATGTGCTGAAGTGACAGATCCCCAGGGAAAGGTAAAGAGCATCTTCTTTTGAAGGTTTTCACCTTCTGAAGGGGAGATTTAAACTCTGGTACAGATCTCTGCTGACAGATACAGGCAGACTCTGCAAACCCATCAGCAACTGGCCCTACCAGACACTTTTATCCATCCAAGGAGGGTGACAGCAGTTCCTCAGCCAGTGCTGAGCCCCTGGTCCTCCCACAGCAGGGAGCAGGCACTAACAGCCCCAGGGCAGGGCTCTGGACAGTACCTTGCTGCAGTCAGCTCAGCAGCTCCCACCGGGACAGCATTTCCAGGGACTGCAGACACAGCTAAGGGATGCTCACAGGGATCCAGGGGAGAAGCCAACAGATTATCATCAGCTGGCCCAGGAGGGCTGTGGAGAGAAAAGACAGAGAAAGGCAGCCTTAGATGTCTGAGTTATTGGAGAATTTCTGTCTGAACTCAGGGACTTGAGCATGAATGAGCTAAATTGTGTGTTAGGAACGCAGGGAAAGTTGGCATTTTTAATCTAAGTTGCTTTTGTTCCCACAGGACTGAAGTCTCTGGATTTTTGTCTGACTTGGAACTGCAGGAGCAATGAGACAGTACAATCCAACAGCATATTAACCCCGTTGTGCTTCTGGTTATGAAAAGCAAATGAGAAATGGAGCTGCTGCTTGAACAGGAGAAATGGTGAGCCTTCCTCGCTCAGAAACCACGTAAAACACAAGGAGCTGAATGTTGGTTTTCACCTGAGCTGGGGGTCTCATCAGTGGGGGCACAGTCAAAGGTGTCCCAGTGCTGTGGAGAGCACACACATGGAAACATCCAGCCTTGTCCCATTCCTGGGAAAAGCAGAGTGCCACTGAGTACCAGCAGCTCATGGCTAAAGAAAACCATTTGAAACACACTGCTGAATCAATAAGGAAAGGAGCCTTGCTGAAATAGGCATTTTGTTTATTTTTAGGAGACACCAAACCATGGAAACTTCCTGAAAACAACGTTTTTGTTGCCTACTTCAACCTGACTTTGCCATGTGACCACCCAGAGACCAGGACTCTGGAAGCATCGGTTTTCCCTAAAATTCACTACAATCCGTAAGTTTTGTGTAAATTATAAAGTGTGACCTTAAACTGGGAGTGCAGTTTCACACTGTCCTAAACCCCCTTTTGTCCACGTTGTTTCCTGTAGTACCAAGTGAATCCCACCCTGTACACAGAGGGATGGTACTGTACAAAGATGGATTTGAGGTGCATAAACTCAAACTGTCACTCCGCATTTGTGATTCCAGCTCATAAATAAAAAGCTCTAAATCAGAGAACTCAGCTTTAAATTATTACTTCCTTACCTAACTTCAAATCCAGAGATCCAGGATGGTTCTCTACTACAGTTTAATTTTGAATCAAAAACCATAACAAACAGTTAAACTTTACTATAACAATGTCTGTTATTCTGGGAGTGACTGAAGGCTGCCATCTGAATGAACTCACACTTCTCGTATTTTATCTATAGGAGTCTGTAATGTGTTCATGTGGGAAAAACAATTACAACTCCGAGCAATTAACTGTGGACAGGTTCTCTGGTTTAACCACACCTGAGGGCTCTGCCTGTTTTAGGGAACTTTGAGCCAAGGTTTTTACAGGTTCTAAAGTCCTCTGCCTTATAATCATAAAAGGACTGGTTTTCATTCATTGCTGAGTTGCAGATACAGCACAAACTGGGGTGTCCCCTCTGCTTTGCCTTCAAATGAGTGTTTAGAGGCAGGTTTTGACAATTTCTTTTTTGTGTACATAGTGAGTAAAATGATCAGCCAGTGCTGAGCCGTTCTGGCTGTGGCAGAGCCCTAAGATATTCCCAGAGAATCTACAGGCAGCACAGCACAAACCCAAACTGCAGCTGAACCTGCTGTGCCCCAATCTGGTGAGAAGCGTTTGCTCCTCACCACTCACGTTCCCTGCACAACCAACTCCTGGACAGGGATTTTCATAGTTCATGGACAAAGTAACCTGAAACTCAGGCTTGGGGAGGTGATGGCCAAGCTGCTCCTTGCCAAGCCACCCTGCTCTGTGCTGCACAAACAATGAAGCCATCCACAGGCTGCTCAAACGAGTTCCACAAGTGACATTCCCGGGCATCACAACCGCCTTTGGCTCTCCAGGCGCCTGCCACCAGGTCCCTGCTGTCAGCCCTCTGCAGCCACCACCCTCTAAGGCCAATCTGGCTCAAGAATTGAGCTCCATAAAAAGGCTGTGAGCTTTTTCCACTCTGTTGCCTCAGTTCTGGGTCGAGCCTGGAAGAGGATCTACATAAAACTGCTTCCAAATTCTACTTATGACAAGCATGACTGAAATAGTTTGCAAAGGAAAATAGCTCACAGTTTAACAAGCAGTTGCTTACCAACAGCTGCAGCGAGCACACCAAGTTCAGCCCAAAGACCACGGGGTTCAGTCTGTTATTAGTGTGTCACAAGAGAAAAACACTGCCCATCAGGTGTCCTTAGGCTCCTGAGTTTCACAATTTCACTTTCAAGGCCTCTACTTAGCCTTGAAAAGAGATTTTCCAAGTCACTGTTAGAAGGCAGGTATGCAAATAACAAGTTTCAGGCAAAGCTTGACCCACAGCAGTCATTAAACATCAATGAATGAATGAGAAGTAACTCCATAAACCTGTGTAATTTCTTCTGTTTAAACACGGCAGGTCTGACCTCTGTCTATGCAGGAAGGCTTCAAACCAAAGCAGAAAACTAAGATACATACAGGGGCAGAATTTGGCACACGAGGACACAGGGCAGCAAGTGCTGGGTGCTCTGCTGGGTCTGTTTGCTGCTCTCCTCCTGACATCCCCGAGATGCTGACCTTACACTCCTAATTTCATAGGAAAGTTATAAAACGCTTTGATACTGGTGCTGGAGACAGAAGGCAGCTACAGGTCTTGGCATTTACTCCCTGCCCATGTTTTTCCAATCAGGAGAGCTGGATGTGGCTCCCTTTGAAGAGTCAACAATAGCTCTGAGTTTACTCCAAAGGAACCAAAAAGCATTTCAAACTCTGCTGTCTCCCAGTCCCAAACATTTGGTTGCTTTTAATGAGATAATGGCAAGATTTATGGATCCTGCTCTTACTGCAGAAATCTCTGGAAAATGGCACCAACAACCACAAGGCAGGAGTGAGCTCTCAAGGCTCTCATCACCCACTGTTTTGTTTTCTTCAGGGCACAAGATGTTCTCACTGGGTGCAGCAAGGCTGACAGATAAAATCTTCTAGATTTCATACTTGGCTTTCTAATATCTTGGGCAAAAGAGTCAATTTTTTGAGCCTAGTTTACCCATACTTAAGAAAAAATATTAATCAATCCCAGAAAAATATTGAGAGAATTTGCAATTTCTGTTAAGTTCTTACACTACAATTCTTTGGAAAGGAAGGAGATCTAGCAGCACCTACGTCAGTTTCAAATTCATTCATTCAAACACACTCTACCTCATAAAATTTGATCCATTTCATTAATTCCTTCATAATATTTTTACCTTCTCACACTTTAGTTTGTAGCTTATCTCATACATTAGCCACGTTCACTGAAATAAACTTGGTGTCTAGAAAATCCAACAATAACCTGTTACAGTAACTCTATGCACTTTTGGTATTTCTGTTCTTTGAAAGGATTTTCATGATTATTGGGACTTCTGTCAATGATTCAGCAGAGAAGGAGGTAAGAAGCTGTTTCTCATATTAGAAATCAACATTACAGGTATCACTAACTAAAACTAAACTTGTTAGGGAACTGCTCAGAACTGCTGCGTAAGATACAAGCAAAGCATTAAATACAAACAAACCCCTCTTTTTCTCACCTCCTGTACTACTACTTATGAACTAATTTAAAACCCATTTAAATATCAACAGCATTTGAGGAAAAATGTGAGGTTCTGAGATTAAAATGGGAAGTGTGGCTTTATGAACTAAGGTAACATCCATGCCCACAGGACAAGTCCATACACCAGCAATAGCTTAAAAGCTCAGACACAGCAATGACTGGAGTGAGGAGGAGACTCTGTGTGTGTTTTTTGGTTTTTTTGTTTTTGTGTTGGCTCTTGCTGGTCACTGTGCTTAGATATAGCCAAGATTTTACTTTTACCAGCTAAAAATGCACTCACAGTCAAAAGTTCAAGTTTTGGGAAATACACTGCCTTTTGTAAACCCAGCAAAAGACCTACTTATCCACTTAAATATGTGATTTTGGAAAAATCCCTCAAATTCCATACTCTGAAGAAGAAACCATGCCTTAAGTGCCTCTCACCAGCATTTTGTATTTAGGCTTGGCCTGGGCCAGGCTGAGTCCTGCTGAGCCGGGGCTGTGCAAACACAGCAATGAAGGTATCCAAGAGATGAACTGGCATGTGTTAATTAAAAACAAATAAAACCCCTGTCACACAGAGGAAACACGAGTTTGATGCCCAGTGCACGGCAGCATAACTACACTTGTGGAAAAAAGGCACTGTCACCAAGACACCAGAACTGGCTCCTGGGGGAATTATTCCAGTGCCTGGGGTTTACATGGAGCTCCTCTGAGCAGGACTCGAGGAATCGGCAGAACAGGTCTGGGAGCTGGGTGAGGGTGCCCGGAGCACCCAGGGAGAGCCAGCCCGGCTGGGGCAGCCACACTGTCCCCAAGGCAGGGACCGCCACCGTCCTGGCTACAGCGACCATCCTTCCCTTCTCTCCCTGCACAGTTCCCTTCTCTCCCTGCACAGTTCCATCCCAACAACGCGAGGAAGGCAGGAGCTGCGTTCTGGAGACATGAAAGCGTTTTTGACCCGTCTGGCTGAAGGCAGTGCCCCACCTGTGGAAGGCCAGGCCAGCTGTGCCGCAGCTGGAAACCCCTGCGGGTAAATCCCGCAGTTCTGCTGGGCTATCGCTGTCAGGGACCGTTCTCAGAAACTGCGCGTTTCTGGCACTGCTTGTGGAAACCCTGACAAGATAGAGGAGTTATCTTGGCAGGGGATGGATGCTGTTTAGTCGCACATTACCTGAGGGCCTGCACTTCCTCTCTCACCCAACCCTCCTTGCTTAGGAATCCCCTAATTTCTGTAACACGTGTACCCAGATTGATCATTGATTTGATCGGCTGTAACAATAAAACAGGAAAAAAATTTTTTTTTTTTGCTCCACATTACTGTGGCAGCATTAAAACTTAGGGTGAATTACTACATTAAACAAACACAATGATTTGAGGTTAAAATACTTAAAGGGACTGAAACGTGTTACAGCACTACTTCCGTCGCAAGCTAAAAGAGGGACAGCAGAAAGCCACATAAAAGTGTCAGAAGTATAAATCACGCCTGCACAGGATGAATAAGCATACTTGCTTTAATAATTGTCAACCATTAAAAAAAGCCCATCACGTCACCCCGGAGCAGCTTTTCGAGCCTCGGAAGGGCTCTCGGTCACGTCCTGATGTCACTGGAGCAGGATTTCAAAGTTCCCAAATTCCCGAAGCTCCCAGTTAGTAAACCTGAAGCAGAAGTTCCTCCGTGCAAACAACACACACAGAGTCTCCTCCTCACCCCAGCACAACCCCCAAAACCACACAGAAACCAGAGCAAGAGCCGCAAAACCATCCGCTCTTTTTTTTTCAGGGAGGGAAAGGAGAGTTAATCCTCACCCAGAGCTGCAGGAAGCGCTGTGGGAGCGGGAGAAATAACTTACAAAACTTTTTCAAAAAGAAAAAAAAAAACCAAAAAGAGGGGAAAAAACCCCTTTCCCACTCACAAGTGTCTACTCACCAACGCCGGGAAATGATGAGCAGCGCTCCTGCCCGCAGTCATCCTCGCCGGCAGCCGCAGCCCCCGGCACAGCCCCGGCCCGGCCGCCGCTGCCCGGGCGGGCTCCNGCCGGGGCCGGGCCGGGGCCGCCGCGCCAAAGCGGCGAGAGCGCCCGGCAGCCCCGCTGGCCGCCTCGCACGTGGCTTCTCCTCTTTTTTTAAATATTTTTTCCCCCCTCTGCGCGGTTTTACGGTGGAATTTCGGAGTTTCCATCCTCTGGAGGGAGGGGAAGTGGAGAGATTAAATTACGGTGTGTGTAACGCTTAAAGCACACGCAGATAGCTCCCGACGTTTTCAAAGCCACTTAAGAAGAGCCCGCTTTAATTGATGGTGTTTGGCAACTTTTTTGTTCGAGTTTCAGGTGGCAGCAATGGTGTTTTGCCCAACTTTAAATGAAACTTTTAAAAATGCTTTCAGGATGTGAAGTTTTTAACAACGTTCACAGAAGTGAATATATATGTGTTTATAGCTAAACAAATAACATTTTTAAAAAATATAAACCAAACCATTTTAATCCTAGCTGAATTGTTGGGTTAA
>VZRO01004729.1:25865-54486 GCA_013397915.1 Daphoenositta chrysoptera | reverse complement strand
GGGCCGGGGCCGGGCCGGGGCCGCCGCGCCAAAGCGGCGAGAGCGCCCGGCAGCCCCGCTGGCCGCCTCGCACGTGGCTTCTCCTCTTTTTTTAAATATTTTTTCCCCCCTCTGCGCGGTTTTACGGTGGAATTTCGGAGTTTCCATCCTCTGGAGGGAGGGGAAGTGGAGAGATTAAATTACGGTGTGTGTAACGCTTAAAGCACACGCAGATAGCTCCCGACGTTTTCAAAGCCACTTAAGAAGAGCCCGCTTTAATTGATGGTGTTTGGCAACTTTTTTGTTCGAGTTTCAGGTGGCAGCAATGGTGTTTTGCCCAACTTTAAATGAAACTTTTAAAAATGCTTTCAGGATGTGAAGTTTTTAACAGCGTTCACAGAAGTGAATATATATGTGTTTATAGCTAAACAAATAACATTTTTAAAAATCTAAACCAAACCATTTTAATCCTAGCTGAATTGTTGGGTTAAATTCCAGCTCCTAAAGTCACCCAGGTTTTCTCATAGGTTTCTTCACCTGTCTTCTTATAGGTTAAGCTTCTTTCTCTATCTGCTTTCTCATGGATTTCTTTACCTGCCTTCTTATAAGTTCCTTTACCTGCTTTCTTATGAGTTTCTTTCCTTTCATAGGTTCTTTTACCTGTTTTCTTATAGGTTTCTTTACCTCTAAGAAAATGGAGCAGTTTTAATTAGTTGCGTGTCCTTATTAATCTCTTAGGTTTCCTATGGGTTTATTACAGCACAAAAGAAGGCCTTTACAGGTAATTAAGTCTGCATGGGGATACACCAAATTGCATATACGAGCTGCCAGCACCCAAGGAATTAATTGAGTCTCTCCCCAGGGAGATGATTATCACGTTTATAACATGCCATACAATAACTATAAGCTTTATGATATCTATCCCACAGCAAGAGAGTTGGTAGATTGGGCATTTGGTAAGCAATCGAGATATTTCAGATAAAATGCTGGGGCTGCAGAGACTCAGTTTAGCTGAGTTCGTTTCCCAGCTGGCTCCAAGGCTCCAAACTCTTCAGTTGTGGTGCCAGCCACGTCTTGGGTGGCAAAACCAACACCTCCTCTTCTTCAGAACTCCCTCCAGCCCCTAGCAGGACCTTTTAATATTAAGGTACAGTAATGATACCTGGTGGACTTCTCAAAGCATCAATTCAGAACTTGGCTGCAGGGGGGGGAATAGATTAATCAGTTTTTAATTTTTTAACTCTCTGACTGTTTCTATTTCTAGCCCTTGTCTGATCTTCTATAAGCAAAAGGAGGCCACAGGATTTTTGTTCAGGTAAATTTTCTGTTGGAGAAGTTTCCCATCTAGTCTGAAAGCAGAAGATGGATTTCCCCTCCATGTGCTCATTGCTGCTTTTAACAATTCAGAATGCTGTACAGGAAATAGAAGACTACACCAAATGATCCCCAGACACCACATCAGGCACTGTAATGGGTTAAAATGCTGAAAAACATGTAGACTGCCAGCATCTTCTGGGCTGCAGGGGATGGCTTTTCATGGAACAAACACTGCATGGTAGTGGGGAGCTCACTTGGCTGCAGCACTGGGAGCCAGTAGCTCCCACTCTGACAGCAAGAATTAAGATGAGTCTCAGAGTTAAAACTTTCTTGGGAGAGCATCTCTGTCATATCCTGCTTCCCAAGCAGTAGGAAACCAGCCATGGAAAAATTTACTGTGCTTTTTGATACAGGTACAAGGATCCAGTCCCCCTCTCATTTTGGGGGGAATTAACCTCTTTTGCCATCTGGAAGCCATTTCACAAATAGCTTCTGCAGGTATAACTGCCCTGAGGGGGAGGGAAACCCTGCAAAGAGGAAGATTCATTAAAATAAATTTTTGTTTCTTTGCGAGCAGCACTTCAGTCTGGCTCAAAGCCATGGCCACAGACAAGCCATGCTCCTGCTAACAGAACCAAACCGAGCATTTTTGGAATAAATGGTCATTTTGCTCAAACAACGTGCCTCTCTCTGTTTATTCCTTAGCCTTTTGCTGTGCCAAAACCTTCTGACCTACTGTGAAGCAATTTCAACCCACCTTTGTCACAGAAACATTTCCGATTGTCTCCCAGTGCCCTCTGCTACTTAACCATGGGAACCTGAGAGGCTGAAACTCCAGGAACAGCAGGCTCAGGTGTGCCCAGGCTACCTCAGCAGGAGGCTTGGGCAGGTCAGAGGGAGCCAGCTGAAAAGCAACAGGGAAACCAGAGATAAGCGAGCTCCCAGCAGACAATGACAGGGCAGGGGTGGCTGGGGCAGATCAAAGAGCTGCCAAGGAAAGCCTTGCAAAGGTTTCTCCGGAGCTGGAGACATCCCACAGGATGGCTGGGCCAGAGTCCAGGCCCTTCCCCGGCTCCCTGGGAGCTGCTGCAAGGAAAATGCAGAAAGCATCAGGATGGCACATGCTGGGGGGGATGCTTTTTAAAATGTAGATCGTGGAATCACAGAATGGTTTGGGCTGGAAGGGACATTAAAGGTCAGCCAGTGCCACCCATGCCATGGCAGGGACACCTCCCACTGTCCCAGGCTGCTCCAGCCCCAATGTCCAGCCTGGCCTTGGGCACTGCCAGGGATCCAGGGGCAGCCACAGCTGCTCTGGGCACCCTGTGCCCGGGCCTGCCCACCCTCACAGGGAGGAATTTCTTCCCTATATCCCATCTAGTCCTGCCCTCTTTCATTTTAAAGCCATTGTCCCTTGGCCTATCACTGCATACCCTTGCAAAAAATGCATGTGTGATTTCAAATTGTTCTTTGTGAAAACTTGGTCCCCATTTTAAGGCCCTTTTACAACAAATCCATCTAAGTGTACTTCAGTATGTTTAGAATAAAAGAGGAGTTTCTTGTTTGCATTTCCTAACCAGAGGCTCACAGTCATTCACTCTGCAAAACCACAGACCCAATTAACTGCAGAGCAGCCTGGCTGAGATACCAAGCCACATTCTGGAACAAACACCTGAACTTTTTATTTCCACTACTTTCCATTTACAGACTGCCCACAACCATCATTTGTGGTGGCTGAAAATTAGGTTGTGCATTTCCCAGCAATTTTTACTGGCGAGGCTTTGGGATGGCTGTCTCCTTAAATTCCCAGACTTTCACCTGAATCTAAAGGAAAGTTTAATGTTAACCCATTACAACTTGGAGGATGAAAGTGATGGGAAACTGCCATTTTGCAAATTTCCAGTTAAGTAAGATTGGTTTTTAGAAAACCCTAGGCTAGACTCAAAGCCTCACTAAATCCAATTATAACTTCCCTAGCAAACCAAGTTTATTTGGAGTTTCTACCAGAAGAACAAAATTTGGGGAATGGTAGATGTAACATAAGTTTCATGTACCATCACAACATTCAAAAAAAGAAGAAAAAGATATGGAAAATCTTGGAGACTTTTAAATATTCAGCAAAACTAACTCTACATTTTGAGTCATTTAATGTCATTGTTAGGACGGGGAAATGGAAGTTTTAAGTGTCTATTTATTTTTTTCCTTAGTTGTTAGTAACTGAGCAATGTATTCATACTTTTTGCTTCCATTCCAGGAAACAAATCCAATCTTCTCTGTCTGCTGCAGAGTTATTCTTAGCTGGCTTTGATATTTCTATCAGCTAGGAGAGCATAACAATGTTATCATGGTTACAAATTCCAAAGATTTTACATAAGCTCTTGAGTGCCTTAAAAAAAAAAAAAAATAAAAGGCTTTATTGATTACACTGTTTGTGTTTCATTAGCCAAAGCAGCTAGGAAAAACAGTCTGGAGAAGAATTTAAAAAAAGCAGTTTGATGAGTTTCATGGAGCACATGCTCCATGTTTTTCAGAGCACCATGGACAAAGAGAAGCCAAGGCTGACAGGTTGGAGGCTGGAGAATACCAGGCCAATGAATCATTGAAATCCTACTTGTCTCTATACAGCCTGTCTTCCTAATTTGATTTTTTTATCTGTCGAAACAACTAGACACCCCTTTATTAAAGCAGAGCAGGACAGCTGTGGGCACAGGGCTTGTAGGATGGTCTGGGGGGAAGAGGATGCCAGGACAGGGCAGAATTCTCCCCGGCTGAGCTGCCAGAGCTCAGGGCCAAGCCCTTTGCTGGGATCACTCCAGTGGAGCAGAGATTTTGGGATTTCCCCACTCCAAGGGCAGGCTGCAGCCTCTCACACAGCTGTCTTGAAAGGAATGTACCAAGAGGGAAAGAAAGTCAATGAGGGAAATTAAATTGGGAACAACCTTGTGGGGTCCTGGGGCACTTTTGACAGCTGGTGATTTTACTGAGGATGGCAGACAGCAAAGAGGGGCAGTGGGAAGGAGGAAGGATTAAGGCTGGCTGAACAAAGAGGAGGTGCCAAGCACATTTCAGCAAGGAGAACGAGATGACCACGACATTCTAGGGCTGGTTCTTCCCCACAGCACAGAATGGTGGCAATCAGCATTTCACAGTCTTAGAATTGGTCTGAATTATGCCCGTGATTAATTAAGTGCCCGAAATTAACATTTCTGCACTTACTACTGCAATTTGAGAGGAAGAACTTCTTTTAGGCCAAAGAGACTCCACTGTCAGAATTAACCTCTGAGGTGAGTGTAGATGAGAAGGCCCAAACAGATCCATTTTTATAACATTTTTATATTTTTCCAGGGTACCCAAATGTTAAAGAACTGCAATAACTAAAAAATCACCTCATGTTTTTAGCATGCATCTGTGGATTTCCATACATCTGGACCATATTGATAAGATGAGGTCCAAAGAATCAACATAAAAGATAGGAGGAAAAACAGAAAGAAAAGGGTAATGCAAGAACTGTGGAGTTGTAGCTCTTCAGACACATCCCTGTGTCTGTAATTGCTGTTTGCAGAGCTGCCCTCTCCAGGTTCAAAGCTGGGGCTGATCCTACTTTGCACATTCTATTAGAAACAGGGACCATGGAAGAAGCTCCACAGTATATCCAATTTTCCAAGAAGCCAGAAGATGCAGTTGGAATAGGGAGAACAGGGGATTTGTAAGATGCAGAAATGATTTTGAGAAGACAGGCAGATTACTTGGAAGAAGCAAGGTTGAAAAATACATCTGGGGAAATCTAATTAGGAAAAAAAAAAGGTAATCTAAAAGTAATTTTTAGAAGACAAAAATGATGCTAAACTTCCTGTGCAGACATAGGACAAAGTATGGCAGTGTCCATGCTGGATTTCCTTAGCAAATGCCTGTATTTGATTAAATAAATGTAAAGTCTTGAGAAACACAAAAGGATGTGTGAAAACAGCAGCTCATGTATCACCCATCCATGTCAATACCTACATTATGAATGTGGGGCATGGTCTCACATACCTGGTTTTCAGTGGAATGTGTTTTGAATACAACAGGGCATACTAATTTACAAATTTCATAAATATTTAGATGCTGCCTAAACCAGAGGTCAGCTTGGTCAATGGAATCCATGAGAGTAGTTGGCAAAACTCCCTTGCACTTCCCAGAAAGCAATGGGAGATGTCTGTTGGGTAAGAGCAAAGTTACCTTAATTTTACTCTTCTGTGGGTAGAAGAATACCAAAATTAAATCTCTCAGACTTCACACAGATGAAATTCCCTCGGAGCTGCCCATCCTGTTAATTTAGTTCAGGACTGCAGGCATCTCCAAAGGCACAAGTGTGCAAACAGCTGCACCTACTGAGGACAACAATGACAGTGAGAAGGGAGGAAAATAAAGAGAAAGAATTCAGATACAAAGGAAGAAGGGCAGGAGAGATAAATAACCCAATTCATTTTGTGCATTTCATTTATGTGTAAATCACCTCCAGCGATTTTTCCCTTTGCTTTGTGATCCTGAGATGCTACACAACTGAATCAATTTTGAAGTTAAAAATTTGGGAAATAAAGAGCTGCATTATCAGTGTTTTGACAAGTTTCCTTTTAACTCCAAACTCTTGTTTTCAGATGCTAACAACACAAAGCCACTTGCCTGATCTGAAAAGCAGTTCTACATTCCCCACCTCATCCAGCAAGACTGTTTAAATATTTAATACTGTATTTGTCACGCAGACAAAAAAAGGACCAAGTCATATTTACTAAGGAGTGAACATTCTTTTTGGAGTTACCGAACTCGCCAATTTTTGATGGCAAGAACAAAGAATGAGGCAAATCCAAAAGTATGTCTGGGCCAACTTTAGAGATCTTGTCTGACCTATGCAGAGGACATAGGGGATGTTTTTCAAGGAGCTTTGCTGACTCCAACTGCTGCAATATAAATATATCAATATTTATAAATATAAAAATATTATTTTGATTGATAAGTGATGGGATCAGTGCAGCAGAGCCCTGCATTCTCTAAGAGCATGGGTGTCACTGCTTGCAGTGTGTTCACAGCTCTCTGTGCTCTTCCCTGGCTCTTCCCAGCCCAGCTGAGCATCTCTGAGCCTGGAGCACCCAAAGGCCTGTGAGCAAACCCAGCCTTCTGCCAAACCAGCAAATCAGCCAACACATGCAGTGTGTTCCTGTACCTGCACATCTGGGAATGACTTCACAGCCTCCCCTCCCCTTCAAAAAGCTCCCTCAGTACTTTTTCCAAGGGACAATGGCAGCTTGCATGTGCCAGCCAGTTGAATGACAACAGCTTATCAAAAACTCCATCTCACCTCTGAACATCCCTAAAATTTTGCTATCATTTCCAATTTTATTCCATGCTCTGCTTAACATCTGTCACAGTCCATGATGCAAACTGGAGCATTTCAGGGACTTATGGGCTCCCTGTATATACAGGAACCTCCCTTCTCCCTCCATAAAAGAAAGATGTATGGGTTACATTACAGATGTGTGGGTATCCATTGCAAAAGGAAAAAAAAAAACTAAGAAAACCCAACTCAAGTCCTGATCTTCCTTTCCAAGTAAACCTCACACAGAAAAATGAAGCAAATGGCTGCCCAGTAGTAAGTGTGAAGAATGACACTTTTGATGCCCAAATGTGGCCATTAGGAACACAGGTTTTCTGTTATTGACTTGGTAAAGAGAGTTTAAAACATCATAACAAGTTTGGGGTTTTTTTAGTCCTTTTCAGTGCTGACAGACAGGTTTGCCAAAATCCAGCTCTTCCCTGCTCCTGCTGATAGCACAGCTGTACTTCACAAGGAAGTGTGGCTTCAGCCACAATCTCCTTTCCAAAAATGACTGTCCTTTTTACTGAAGATTTGAAGGAAGTGATTGGTGCTGTGCACAGAGCACACAGAAGGGCTCTCCTTATCACTTGACCAGAGTTGTCCCCCCAAAGGAGGTGGGGGCAGGAATCTCTGCAGGCAGTGCTTGGATTCACTGTTCATCTCAAAACCAGCCTCCTCCCAGGGCATAGCCACAAAGGGAAGGAATTCCTCTATTTCCTCTCCAGGAAGAAATCCTAACAAGGATTTAAGAGTCAGATCACACAGCTTTGCCCCCCACACACAGTTCAGTGGGGTTTCAACACAAGGATCTTGCAAGAGAAGGAGTTTTACTGAAGCAGTGGAAGGGGAAGAAAACAAAGCTGGAATAATTCAGAACCTTCTCCCTCTCAGAAAAGTTCTGAATGCTTCTCTGAACTATTTCTTTCTCCTGAACTTCATTTACTTCTTACTGATATTTATTTTGGGAGCTGGGGAGGAATCTTTCTCCCTGGAGTTTTTTACATCAGGTCCATATCCTCACAGTCAGCTCTTAGAAACGTGCACCTCATTTTGCATGGACCTGTGGTAGTTCATCCTCTGTAAGAATGGCAGGGCAATAAACCACTGCAAAGCACTCCAAGCTTTGTGGCTGACGTACACAGCAGATGGAACACACCTTGAAACTGAGTGATACAAACCCAGTTTTAATCTCAGAGGAAAACTGGATTGGTCAGTGGATTGGACCTGACAAAGACAGACCAGCCAGCTCAGCTAATGCTCTCTGCTTCTCTTTTGAGATATAAATGTATATTGCTCTAAAAACGAGCCTGACAAGAGCAGAGGCTCCTCTGTACCTCTGAGAGTCCCCAGTGGTTCAGCCTTTTGGACAGCCACAGTCCAAAATGAGCAGCTGCCTGTTGATGCAAACCCTCACGCTGGAAAAACAGGTGATAATGAATTCTTGAAGCGTATGCAAGCATTAAGCAACGACTCCATGAATTGTCAGCAGCTGTTTCAAGAGCCCTGCCCTGCCTGCCACAGGTATTTATTTAAAGAATGATACCCGCCCTGATATGAAACACATGCACAGACACATGCACTGCCCAGAGTCCCTCATGGCTCCTGAGCCAGCCCCTGCCAGCAATTTGTTTGGGAATTTCAAAGCTACCCACTGTGAAGCTTCCCATCGTATAAAGGGAAGCGAACAAAAAAGAAAGGACCTCAAGAGAAATAACAGGGTCTAATCTCCTTGTCGTTTTATAGACAGATCCTTTAAGAGAAAGTCATATGGCTGTCCTGGTTTCCAACACTTCTAATGTTTTTCTAATGTACCTTCTGCTCACACAATTAGATCACATTCAGCCTCCATCCCAGACTCACACACAACAGGAAGAACTCCCCCACATTCTCACCACAACTGAAACACTTCAGGTGTTTTCACTTACAAATGGTTTTATCACCTCAACCTTGAAGGAATGTGGTTCTGGAGCATTTTCCCTCATTGGTCAATTGTCTGCCATCTATGTTTTTGGGATTATTTAGAAAGATTCCATCTCTGCAGACCATTCACTGGATTGTCTGATATGGTTTAGCTTTTCCCTGTAGCCCTGTGCTCTGCTGTTGTCTCAGCTATCGCTGCCTCCTCTGATGCAGAAAGGAGAGGGACAGTGTGCAAGGAAGTTCTGAGGTTGCAGAGAAAGCAGTGACATGACTAGATAAAGGAAAATCACCTGTTCTAAGATCATAATTAGCCTGAATTAACTGCACATCAAACTAGGAATTCAAACAGCAAAGTAGAAGCTCATTAAAAAAAAAAAAAAAAAAAAAAAAAAAANAAAAAAAAAAAAAAGTCTTAACTTTATTAAAGCAGTTACTGCTAGGTTTGGAAAACAAAAAGAAATAAAACCAAAAAAAGCAACTCTGAGGCTCCACATGTCCCAGCTCAGAAGGAGTCACATCTGAAACAACTCCATGTCATTAGAAACCCTGAATAACACGGTGATCAAAGGCACTGTCAGTGCAATTATATTGTACGGGAGGATAAGAGGGAGGCCCAGACAACCAACTGTGAGTAATTGGGTTACTCCGTAGGCTTGTTTTTAAACACTGCACTCCACCATGTGAATGCTGCAGGTCTCTTCTAACTGGGTCACCAAAACTGAGGCAAAAGTCTCCTAACTTAAGGCTAGGAAGTGTGATTTGTATGCCTAACTTCAGGCTACGAGGTGTGAACACGGGGAAGCGTAAGCAAATCCACACAGGTAAGGACAGGAATCTGGCCCAGCAGATGGAACAGCTCAGAACTGTGCTGCTCACCTTTTAGGACCTCTCTGTCCTTACAAATATTTTTTTTTTCATGTAATCCACATTTAGAAGCAACATATATTTAAGATAAGTTTAAGAACAGAGTAAGTGACGTGCCCTCCCAAACAGCACAGACAACGGGCATCTGCCTGGAAAATTGCACCCCTCTGCAGCCCCGGGCTCCTGCCAACCATTTCACGTAGTAATTCAAAGTAAATACCTTTCAGAGGGTAATCCTGCCACAGCCATGTCCTGAAGTTCACTGAGGTCAAGGTTCTTAGGCTCAGTTAATGCAAGCGGTGATAGCTTTCCTTTGGCATCCTGGAGGGAGCTTTCGTGTTCTGAATTCATCTTGCTCGGCTGATTTTCAGCAACAGCGAGACCTGCACGTGCAGAATGCTCGCCCTGCTCCATCACAGGGAGGGCTGGAGAGGGATTTTTGTAAAGGTCTGCCTCCTGCTCTTCAGTGCTGGTGTTTATAGCTAAGTCTCCCTCAGCAGTGACTAACATCCTTGCAGTACCAGTTTCGGGGATGTCCCCACTTTTTTCGTTACCTGTCCTTGCCGTGCTCAACACTGTGTCACTGTTCTCTGTCCCGTCTCCCTCAGTCATACTGCCAGATTCTAGTTTACAGTCAGCTTGCAAGCAGTCATCCTGACTTACTTCAGTTTTTAAGTAATCTATTAACCCAGGCACGGTCACTTTCTTTTCCTGCTGTGCATCTTGAGAATTTCCCGACGTGTCCAAGCATTTCCTATTTACTGCTTCGTCCTGTATCATCTGCGTGTCATTCTGAGACCTAATGTCGTGCACAAAATTGCTGTGAATGCCTGCCTCCTGATCTTCCTCGGGTGACACATTAAAATTGTCTGGCAATTTCTCATGACTGTAAGACCCTCCCGGGACAAGAGTTGAAGCTGCCATGTCGGAGATGCTCTTGGCAATGCCTGGATCACCGTACTCACTTTTCTCCTGTTCATTTGGCTGAGAATCCTGGCACTGTGCAGTAGGAAGATTTACATCCTCTTCAGAGGAAACAGGTTCTGCATCACACTCTGTAATTAAGTTATTTCCCTCTGTGGCAGCAGCATCTTCTCCATCCCTCCCCTGTACATCGCCTGCAGAGATAACAGCTCCGGTGGGTTGCTGCTGGCTCTCGGAACACGCAGGGAAGTTCTCAGCTGCTGCCCCATCAAATGAAGCTGGTCCTTGCTGCTTTATCTCTAAGCTCATTAGCGATTCAGGCTCAACTCCACCAGCACACACGCCTTCCTCTCTTTCCATCTCCCCGCTCTCAGTGGGTTTGCCCGGCTTTCCCAGATTTTCCGGAGCGCGTTCAGCAGATGGAGCGCCATCCAAGCTGGGGACCACTTCTAAACAGCCAGAGGGCTGCCTGCTTTCCTCGGGGTCCTGGAGACTTGCTGGTGGCAGCTCTGCCACTGTGTTTTCTCGCTGCAGAGATTTGCCCTCGGCAGCTTTGCAGGAAGTCTCAGTAGCTAAAGGCAGCTCTTGCCCCTCTGCTCCCGAGGTGCCCTCAGGAGCTCCTTTGCCCGCCTTGTTTGGCTCTGGAAAGTTCTCAGCACCACAGAGTTCTGCTGTGTCCTTGGCCACTGGGCTCTGCTTGAAGCCTGCATGGTTTTCAGACAAAAGTTGGGGTAATTCAGCACTCAGTGTGCTGTGGACAGTTTTTTTAAAAATCTGGCTGATGTGCTCCCTGAAGTCTGGGATGCTGGAGCCAATGTCCAGAGAGCTGCAAGTCAGAGCCTCATGCTCCCTTCCAGAGTTCTCTGAAGACTGTTCGGAAACACTGATGTCTGCCCTGGTTATGTTATTATTCTCTTTTGAAAGCTCTTCCATTTTTTCTGAATTCCCAGGTTTCTCTAAGATCTTACCGTACTTGTCATCCACGCAGATATTGGTAGCAATTTCCTCATTACAGCCTTCTTGTGATGATGAAAGGCTCAGCAGCTTCCCTTCTGGAGTAGGGAGTGCTAACAGAGGCTCTGCTGAACTGTCACTTTGCTGTTCTTTGAAGTTTAGCTCACTTTTTGTTTTTTTGGATTTAATTGCAGAGATCTCTTTCTTCAGCTTCTCAGAATTGAAGTGTGATAAGTTTCCAGTTCTCTGCCCTACATTCAAAGTCTCTGGCAGGGCACAACTTCTGTCTCCATCACCCTGAAAACTTTGATCTGGACACACTTTTTCACTCACACACATATTCCTGGCAGAGCTGTTTTCTGAACTTGCTGTTTTACCTGTGCTTTCCCTGAATGAAGGACCTAAAGGTGCTGGCACAGGAGGACATGGGGGACCCTGCAAATTAGAGTTACCTTCTAAGGTGTTTTGACATGCTACAACTTCCAGCTCATTATTTAGTGATTCCCCCCCAGTACCCTTTTCTGTGTTGTTTCCAGGTTGCTGGCTGGGATGGCTGAGTGCAGGGGTCTGGGTAGAGAGGGCTGTAAAATCTGCTTGACAATAACCAGGCTGCTCTGCTGCATTTTGAATGCAGCTGGATTTATGTGAGTTATCAGTGGGAATTACTTCCCTGTGTGCCTGTAGTGGTGAAGGAGATCCTTGTGCCCCTGGACTTGTATCAGGCTTTATATTGCTTGTTTCTGTGACAGGAGCACTGTCCTCACAACTCATCTCCATGCTTCCATCTTTCCCGATGATTCCCCCATCAGCAGCCAGAATATTTTCTGAGTTTTTTGCCATTAATGGCATTTTCCTCTGTGTTTCTGGACGAGATATTTGGGGATCATTTTTCTCAGAATTATCAGAAGTATGTGCTATTTCTGTATCACTTGGCAAAGCCTGTGACATGTTAGTGGCACTTGCTGAATCCTGTGTCCCTGGAAGAGCGTTTATAGCAGCAGCACAGCTTTCACCAGCATTATCCTCTCTCCTGCACACGCTGCCTGGCTGCTCATTCCTTTCAAGTCCTTTACAAAACGTGTCTCTCTGACATGCTGCTTCATGCTGCCTCGCTGAGATCAAAGAATTATCACCCTGCTCGGGCTTGCCTGAGTTTTGCTTACTGCAGCACTTTTCTTCTGCCTCGAGATCGGTTTTGTTTTGCTCGTTGCAATCCCGCGAATGAAGCGCGGTCACACCAGAGGTGTTCTGCCCGTGTTTGTCACCTCTCACATCCTCAGCACTGCTGCCGTCCTTGTCCTGCTCCTTTGGCCTGTCAGAGCCACACCGGGGCAGGGCTGGACCTGGCACACCAGATTGTTTATCCGGGCTGTTTGAAAGGTCCGGAGGTGTTTTTGGCAGCTTGCTGTGGTTATCTGGGTCCGGTGGATGCTCAGGTTGTCGTGCCCTTCCTTTGTGCTCCCGATCACCTGCTCTCCTGACAGCTGGCAGGCTGCTTTGGTGCTCCTGGTGTTCAAGTCCTGTGTTTGAGCTCCAGCCACTGTCACCAGTGACAGACAGCGACTGCTCTGCTTGGGGAGGAGCAGTTGGAGCACCTGCATTTCCCTCCCCAACACTGCACTCCAGGACCTCCGAAGAGCTGCCCGTGTCCCTCTCAGAGTGGATATTGTTTGCAGGGACGTGGCTGTCACCCTTTTCCTCCATGTGAACTTGGTGATCAGTAGGTGCTGAAGTGCTGACTGCAGTTTTGGGGGGTTCTGAACAAGCCATCTGTCTATTTCTGTGACTTTCTGCAGCCACTTGCTCCAGCTGAGCTTGCACTGGCACATAAGATTTACATTCACTTTTCCGAGCCAAATCTTCGTCTTCCATGGAACTTTTCACTGCAGTTTGGTGCTTCTCTTGTTGAATACCCTGATTTTGGTTTCCATCCCCAGCACTGCTATGTGCAGCTGCAGGTTCCTGCTCTGGAGCTCTGCGAGGCACTTCAGTGATGTGACCGTTCTGTTCTTTGGTTTCCAGGGTCTCTGAGGCCTCCTTGCTTTGTCCCACAGTCCCTGCCAACTCATTTAAGCCCTGGAGATCAAGTTTTAATTTGGGCATTTTTGCACTTTCTCCTGACTTGCTGGAGCTCTCAGGCTTTTCTTGACTCTCAGCTTTGTGTTCAGATTCCAACACAGTTTCTCCAGCAAAAGCCTTTTCCCAGGACTCATCCTGCTTACTCTGCTTAATATTATTGTTCCCAGGGTGGAGGGGCAGTGAACTGTGTACACCATCTAAACAAACCTTTTCAGTCCTGTTACAGCCTGACTGGTCCCAAGTTCTGCCTTCTGCCTCAGTGTTAAAGCAATCAAAACTCCGTGGGCATTCCTCCCTTGCCAGCCGAGGTGAAGCCACCAGCTTGTTCTCCAGGCCATCTGGGGCAGCTGTTTTCTCTTTGCTCATTTGTTGTTCAGGTTCACAACCACAAGGCTGGGAATTGCCTTCGGGTGATTTAAAGTTACTGTCAAAATTCAGAGGCTTTCCCCCACCTGCTGCCCCCAGGTCACCTGTTGAAGTGTTTTCACAAAGTTTGAATTTTTCAGGATCACATTCCAAGTGGGTATTTTCCGTGTCCTGGCAGTGGCTACTAACAGAGCTCAATAGTTGTCTTCCTGCCTGACTTGAGCCGTCAGGTAACTCACTGGTTTCTGACACTTGTGCATCCTCTGTTCTGATTCCATTTTTTCTCCCTGTTACATCCGCCCCCGTTTCTTTTTGATACAGCTCTGTGGATCTGCTCAAAGAAGTACTTAATGCATATTCTTCCAGTAATAATCTTTTATCTACCACTGAATTTTCCTTGGTGGGACTGATAATGCTTTCTGTTTCAGAAAGTGTGGTGCTTTCTCTAGACACATCATCAGCTTTTATAATTTCATTGCTATTGGCTTCTTTTGGGCTTTCAGTTGTGACAGCTGATTTTTCTTCTTCTTCCTCTCTCTCAAATGATAAAGGCACACTGAAATGCTCGGCACTAACAAGCTCATCCTCCTTTTGAAGCTCTCTTTGAAAAAGGGGTTTGTTGTTTTCAGAGGCTGTTTTCACTGCTTCACTCCTCGGTGGATCTTGAGAGCCATTTCCAGGCACATATTCCCTCGAAGGCTCTTCAGGCTTTGGTACCAGGAAGAGATTTGGAGGGCTAGAAGGCAACTCTGACATTAAAGTACAGGGTTCTGATTGCTTCCTTTTGCTTCCAGATAGAGCTGGATTTGCCTCATTCCCTTTAGCTGTTATTTCAGCCCCCATCTGTAGATTACAGATCTCAGAGAAGCCCTGAGCATTCACAATTGCTCCAAATTTTTCACTGTCTGAGCCTCCTGTTGCTGGATAATTTGGGATTAAGGTTTCCTTTTTCATTAGCAGACCCTCTCCACCATCTGTGTTCTGTCTACCTTGCTGCATTTCTGCCTGCAGCTGACCTACTTCCAAAACTCCTCGCTCCTGCTCGGCCTCCTGAGCAGTAAAATGATCTCCTGCTGCTTTACCCTGGGGAAACGTGCTGACATGTGGCTCCCTCCTGCCACCCAGCTGCTCGTCCTGCCCGAGCGACCCGAATTCACTCAAACTCATTCGCGTGGCTCCTTGCATTCCTGTGAGTGCTGCCGCAGGGCTGGGCTCCAGGCATGGGATTCTGGGCTCTTTCTCACTGCTTTTGGTACAGGAGGCAGCAACATTGTCCACAGATCCCTCCTCCTTGTCATTCCCTGCAGGTGGAGGTGGCCGTGCTCTGTTGCAGTCTGAGGTGTGTAGTTTGTCACTGCTGCCTGTGTCGGGTTCCCTGGCAAATACTGTGACAGGCACTGGCACAGGCAGGCTTCTCTCCCTTGCTTCAGCACAGAGCTCTAAAAAACCAGAGTCTGCTTGTCCTCCTTGCTCTTGCAAGGCAGTGTTGTGTCCTGTCCCCTCTGAAGACACCGTGCAGGAATTGGGGTTGGATAGCTCTTCAGCACTACTGGTGCCTTCATTACCGATGCTGCCAACAATGGAAACGTTTATTTGTTTCATGTCAATAAAGGAGCAAAGAATAAGAAGCAAAGAATAAAACCGTTTTGTGCCACTGATGTTTCAAAGCCATGCAGTGCATGCACCGAGAAGCTGATAATCTGCTTTCAGGAGTTAAACCATCAGACACAGTGATTTAAATGCTTATTACTCTGGGAAGTGTGTTCCCAGTCTTACCTGAGAGCCACCGTGCTCACGGCATGCATTTTAACCATTCCAAAATCTTGGGTAAGCGTGGGGAGAGGGGACACGCATCTGACAGAATAAAGGAGCAACAGAGGGAAAACTGGGGAAAATATAACACTGGGAAAACCCATGGCACCTCAAAGAAAGGCTTTTTGTTTCTGATTCTAAGAGTCTACTTTTCCAAAGCTACACAGTAAGTGCTGTTATCTGGCTGTACTCGCGTGTGCAGCGGAAGATTAAGGAGGGCCCATCTGCTGAATGTTTTCTCCAACTAATCAGCACAGCTGATTCTCACCAAAAGGTCAAAGGGCTCACCCTGCCGATGCTGCTGTGCCACCATCCACACCCGATGAGGTCATTTATTACAGTGTTTGATTTCAGTGCATCTCAGCTATAACCCTTGGTGTGATCTCTTTCTCCACCCACTGAAGATAAGATAGAAAAAACTGAATCAGAGATGACTAACTGCGAGAAGAAGTCATTTTAAGTATTTTTCACTGTGTGGACCTCAGTTTTCCACACTGAGGTTGGTAGGGATGAAATAGGTTAACCTTGGTCTCTTGCTCACCTTCCATGCCTGGGCATGGGAATATGGAGAGAAACATCTCATTGAAACTGAATGTAGAATTCAGAAAAAAGAAGTGTTTACTCGACATGAAATAATGAATCCCAAGCAAAGCAGGACATGGGTAACACACTGCCAAGTGCTGGGTGCTCAGTGCAGAGCTGCTCAGGGAGAGGTGGCTCAGAGTCCACCGCTGCAGCTTTGCCTCAGCTTTAGCAGTGACAGGTTACATTTCAGAAATTCCAATTCCCCCTTAGACTGGAGCTAGAAAAGATGCTTAAAACACCTTCTGTAAAGCCAAGCGTAGATTGGATTTTAAGTAATCTCCAGAAATCTGAGAAGCCTCTCTCTGCTTCTCTGCCCAACTTTTACACACGAAATACTTGATGGAGAGGTGAGCCAGTGAGCAGCTCTGGGGTCCCTGCAGGTCAGGTTTGTGTTTATGCAAACACAGCCTCTTGGGCTGTGCTAACAGGCACAAAATGCACTTCCAGGTGGGGCCAAACCCACTCCTTGTACTGAGAACTGCCCAACAAACAATTTCTTTAGGGAGGGCTGCACCTGAAGCTGAGTATGGGTCTGTCTTATGTCCTAAAACCCTTCTTCAGGGTCACTGCAGAGGAAAATAAACCAGTCTTTAAAGAGCCACTGGAATTTGCCTATATTAAGGCTAAGCCTGAAATCTAAAGTAAAATAACTTACAATTCATATATAGTTTAAACAAATTTCAGCAATGCTTGCCATTGGTTCGAACATTTAATTTATAACAGCGATACATTTTATTTAAACTTGCAGAAAATGGTTTTGCCCAGAGGAATTTTTCTTTCCCTAGCGCACTGAAAACACTGATCCATATTAAACTCACTGACACTGGGAATACCAGAGATGGCAATACAGAATTTGGTATCTGCTGGATCACTGACAACATGGGGCATGACAGGACCTGAGCAAGCAGCAGGGACGTGCCAGGAGGCTCTCCCTAAGGAAGAAATACACTTTATTATTGACGTTAATTTTGCACTCAGGGAAGCTTAATTAGAAGAGGAGGGACAGAAACCACAACAGGGAGCTGGGGAGGGGGTGGAGAAGTGGGAGTCAATTGTTATCCCTGCTTTTTGCTGTGTTGCAGGTCTATCTTCTTACTGACTAAATTGCTCATTAGCAGTTTTGAGCCCAGGGTTCTTCACCCTGGAAGCGAGCTCCTGTCAGAGATACCGTGATCAGGAGGGGAACAAAACCGGGTGGAGGTGGAGGGGGGAAGCCCCTCTAACCTCTGTGAAACTGAGCACTGGAAAAAGTGGAAAACACCATCTGCAGTTATAATTGCTCCTTATCATTTATCTTTAATCTCTGATTGCTTACTTATCATTAATCCCATCTGTCAACAGAGCTGGAAAATGCACAGTAATAAATCTGGGATGGAAATGTTGGTAATGTTCACTATATAGAACATTCATCATCATATATTTGCATTTTTCAGATTTCATTTGACTGAATTTTCTCTGAGACCTTTACACATGACTTCTTTGCTACATTAGCAGCTATTAAATATGAAACAGTTCCGAACATGTCTGAAGTGGTTCAGTGTTCTTGACTACAATATCTAAACCCATGAACTATCTCCTGCCATGCTGGTATCAACTTTGTCAAGATCCACAGCAATAAACTTGTGCCTTAGCAGGTTCAAGGGAGATGACAATCCTATGAACTAAGTTCAGCATTATGAATCAATCAAAACAATTTTTCTGGTATTCAGTAATGCTGAAAAGTTGTTCATTTTACTCAGGAGCAGATGAAGGAATTGGGACAATTGTAATTAATGTATGCTGAACAGAATTAAATTGACAGTGCTGGCACAGGCTGTGACAGCGAGTTAGACTATCACTGTTAGAGTGGAGTAGCACAGATTCATTATCTGAGCTCTGCTAACATCTGAGCTCTGCTAACATCTTCAATGTTTTATTCAGGGTATAACAGAACTGAAAGGTTTGAGTTTGCAATCAGTAGGATAGGCCCAGACTGACCTGTCTGCATATCTCTATTTATGTTTCTCCCTCTGATGGAACTAACAAGGAAAACCATACAGGGAACATCTCCTACATCTTCCTTTTCATTATTTGCAGTCTTGCTTTTCTGTCTGCAAGATGTGCTGGGGTTAGACCAACATCTGTTGGGAATGCCTTAAGCACACTTGATCCTGCTTTAGGGCAGAAGGATGGACTGGGTGACCTCTTAAGGTCACACCTAGTCCCATTATCTTCCCCTCTTTTTAAAGGGAATAACACCACTGGGAAATTACACCACATGCTGAGGGTAATTCCCCTGAGTAAAGCCCAATCTACATTAAATCAATAATTACTTGCAGGGAACATGTATTTTTAGACAACCCATTTAAAACAATCAACATAAAGCTATGGCCCTAAAAGTTCGTATTTTTAAACACAAGAAAATAAAGTATGTTCTCTTTTGTGGGTAATCTGACCTATCTTGATATTATTGAGGGGAAAATTCATTCATATTTAATACAAAACATGCAAATGACAAAGCCTGGAAGAACATTCGAGTTCCTCATAGGTCATGGAGAGTTTAGGGCAGAAAAAGTCATTTTGCCATGAATAATTGCTGCATGTGACTGATGATGTTAAAAAAACGAAAATGCAGTCATGCAAAGACAAAGGTGCATCTGTAGCTTGAAATGTGTGTGTGTCCCACTGCACTCAAGAGTTACCAAAGGGAGCTTTTCCCTCATCTTAGAAGTTAAGCACACAGTTAAGAATTTGCAATTCCAAGGCTCTGACATAGTGACCATATGAATACTGTACTTCCAGTTACAACATCATAACAGCGAGTTAAATCTTTACATGCCTAAAATGTTTGTTTTGCATAAATAATTATTGACAATTTGCTGGTTTGGAAATGCATTGCCAGTTTAGCAATTAATTTTTAATACCTGCAGTTAACCTCTTCCACCATCAGAAGATATTGGGGCAAGTCTGAATTTTTCTGTAAGAATTTAGGAGTCCTGCCCAGTTTTTTAGGAGAGCACTGCCTGATCTGTGTTTAGGCTGTGAAGCTATAAAGGATGTTAAGAAATAGATGGCTTTTGGTGCACATCCCATAAATACTTCAAGATTAAAAGCCATATCCAATCTACCAGCCATAAACACTTGAAGTCACAACTCCCATTCCTCTGTTTTGTCATCCACAGCAAAGACAAAGGGCCAGGATATAAAACCAGCAGCAGCCAGACAGAATCTCTGGCATTTAGCATTTTCTATCTGAGTGGGAGTGTGTGGGGGGGGCGGGTTACAGATACCCAAATATGATAAATGTACTGGATAAACAACGAGAAATGAAGATACCACAACAGAAAATTATAGATAATTTAAAACTTCCATTTCTAACTCCTTTTCTCCCCTTCTAAAACATGCAGTAGTTGTTGAAAGGACAGGCAGCCCTCCCAGCCCAGTCACACTTGTGATGGAAAAACATCGAGTGCCAAAGCCTCTGGATCCCAGAGGTCACATACGGTTGCCATCCGCACTGATGTAACTCTGAGCCCGAGTGATTATATTCCCGAAATCTGAGGATGCATTTAGAAGGCACCGAGGGGAACAACTGCACTCTGCAGCCACAGCACATGGATAGCTGCCTCTCAAGTGTTCCTGTTCTCCTTCACTGACACGTGAGAGATCAGCGCCTACATTTTGGGTTTATGCATTTGGACACAGTGTGCTGGAGGACTTAAGGAATCCTGCGTTTTAATCTGTCCCTAAGAGGTAATGAAAGTTAATGAGGAACATGGAATTCATTTCCATATTCCCTTTCAAAAACAAAACAAAACAAAACAAAGCAAGTGACAGTTTTAGAGACAGAGCAATTCACTGTTTGAACTTTTCAGTGTAAACAAACACATGAGAAATCCATCATCGCTAAAGGGCTGCTAACAGCAGCCAGACTCCCCCACCCTGCCCGTGCATCTAAGCTTTCAGGAAAAAATGAAGCAGGAATAATGATCCATACGATCCTCTGGGGAGCCATCCTCCCCTTCTCCCCCACCCCCGGTCACTTTTCACCTCCTTGTTCCATACACAGAATAAAACGCAGGCCCTGCAGTATTTTAAGCAGGACCAAACTAAATTATTTTAACATTAGAGGGGTAAGCTGTACTAGTGCTGCAGCAAGCACGGCCAGATCTGCATTCCCAGCTCCGGGATGGCTCCTGGTCCCCATCTGAGCTCCGGAGCACCAGCAGGAAGGGTGGCACTGACTGTGCCATGGGATGTGTGACAGCTTTGTCACCCCACAGCAGCTCTGGGGGTCCCACAGGACCTGTGCCCTGCACTCCGCCTGGCAGAGCAGCCAAGGTCACCCACAAACAGTGATTATTGCCCGGAACTGATTCTGGGGGTGCATCTTTTAGTTTGATGCATCTGCTTCCTCCTGAAGCTGCTGGAAGAAGTGGCTCTGGGGTAGAGCTGTCCAGCTGAGGATTCCCCAGGAGAAAGGCATGGTCACACCTCGCACCGACACCCCTGCAAAGCCCGAGCCTTCCTAACTGTCCTGGCTCTTCGGCATTTTTATCCACCTGGAAAATTCACAGAATAATCACTGATAATCTTATTTTCAGCACACGGGACCGGCGAGAAACAGGTAAGAAAAAACTGCACTGAAACAGACTGTTCTGAAGTGAGAGCCACAGACATTCGGAGTTCCAAAAGACAAGAATTTAAAAGCGGCTGAAGCGACTTGTGAGAATTTGTGGAGGACAGAAGAAAGCCACCCAGAGGAAAAGCAAACGTGGTGATTTTCCACCCAGAGACCCGAGGGTGGCGGGTCACACGCTCTTAAGACTCTCAGAGTTCACTTCAGGATGGAAAAGATGCCTTCAAAGCAGCACAGGGGAGCGAGTTAAAAATAAACAGCTGGAATGTGGAACTTCAAAGATTTTCCGTTTATTGTCTTTGTTTCTATTTTGGCAGGATGTAACTTAAAAGACACCCAAAAGAGGCATGTGCCAGCAGTTCCAGGAGCAAGGCTAAATAACAAGTAATTGCCTGAGCTCCCGCCCATCCAGTAAGTTTCCTGAAACAAAAATCCTGTGAATCCTTTCAAGCTGACTCATGCATGTAACATTCATCTCCCACGAGTCAGAATTTTGCACGCTGCAGTGCAAAGCTGTTTTAGCCAGCTTGAATATAAATCTAAATGTTCTAGGTGCTCACATTTTGAAAAGGAACCCCTACAGAACTGCTCTAGTGCCATTTCTGAACAACATATTTTTTTTAAAAATGCCGATTAGTTACAGAATAGGGTAAAGTTACTATGCTAATGTTTTTAAAAAAAAAAAAAAAAAGCAGGACTGCACTTGCTGCAGGCAAGCCACAAATATTCTTGCCCAAGATAAGAGAATTCACTCTACCAGGTGGATGCTGGTATAAATGCTGTCTGTTAATGTGAAGTTCCACAAACAACTCCAGTTTGCAGGAATATTAGTCATGAGAGGTCTACTGTAAATATCAGCACTTAGCAGTACTTGTCATTTCCTCTCTCCCCCTTCCCATAAACTGTTACCTGATAATTGCAGAAAATCACTGTTTTGCTGTCACAAATCAGAATACATCCTTTTTTAAAAGTAGCTTATAAAAAAATTTTTCTTTTCTGGTTTATTAAAAAAATTTGTGTTTTCTTCAGTAGGACAGCGTGGTTACACACAAACAATACAGTGATTATGCACAATACCATCAAGAGGAACTACAAACTAAAGGATACATGTGGTATTCGTTAACTGAAATAACAAACAAACAAAATACACACAAAAAATCTCACCCTGTCCAATTTTACATCATTACTCCAAAATGCAATTTTTTTTTAATGCTACTTGGAATGACATCTATGGCTTCCCTCTTTAGAGGCACTCAAAGACATGAGAAATTCATCCAAGAAAAGGATGTTTCATGTACAGACCTGGTGCTCAAAAGTAGAGTGATGCTGGATTACACAAGCCATGTATCTCTAGGAAAGAACTGCAACCTTTCATCACTTTAAACTTAATGCCTAAATACCTTTATCACTGTAAATTGACTTAACAGTCTTAGTCTAGCTCAGACTCTATTATTTTCAGTAGATAATTAAGATGTGCTAGGGGCACATAGAAGAGATAGAATTAATAGCAAATATCCTCCTGTGTGAGTACTGAAGTGTAAGAGCTCCACAGCACAGCCAAACTGCCCCTTCCAGGAAACCAGCTGCTCTTTTTTTGTAAATCCTTTTAGATTATGTCGTGAATTTCCCTGAAATGTCCCCAAGTGTGGTCAATGATGATCTTATTTAATACTTAAATTAGGACTTCAACTGCCACAAACTGTTGCATAATATCAATAATTTTAAAATAGACTAAATTACACTGGAATGGGAAGGGAAGGTTTGGGAAGGTTTGGGAAGGTTTGGGAAGGTTTGGGAAGGGAAGGTTTGGGAAGGTTTGGGAAGGGAAGGTTTGGGAAGGGAAGGTTTGGGAAGGTTTGGGAAGGGAAGGTTTGGGAAGGGAAGGTTTGGGAAGGTTTGGGAAGGGAAGGTTTGGGAAGGTTTGGGAAGGTTTGGGAAGGTTTGGGAAGGTTTGGGAAGGGAAGNAAGAAGAATATATTGGAAGGGACCTACTAGGATCCAACTGCCTGAGCACTTCAGGGCTGACCAAAAGTTAAAACAAAGACTCTTCACTGTTGCTCTGTCTCAGGTGAGAGTTTATTAGTACAAGCAAAAAGCACAGAAAGTTTGGGTCAAGGGTTACTACAACAGCTGGAGCCTGGTTTAGAGTTATGCACTAAGGCAAGAAAGTCAGTTTGGTGAACAGTGAGTAGTCTGGTGGTGTCAGGTTATTTTGAAGGCTGCTGCATCATCATCATCATCATCATCATCCATCAGGATGACAGATCTTGAAAAATCAGTTACATGTGAAAAGAAACAATGCAGACCCCCCAAATATCAACAGCATCAGGAAGAAACTTCTTGTCTTACCTTGCAGGAGCTGGGCTCGATGGGGACAAGCTCTCAGCCAGTGGCACAGCAGCAGCAAGGGGATCTGAGGTGTCCTGACCTCCAGACTCTTCTGTGCTGTTTTTCTGAGGGCTCCTTTTTAAATTGTGGCCATTACCAGGAGGCTGGCCTAATTCTGAATCTTGTGGAGTGTTCTAGAATGAAAAAAGGGAACAATTTAAATAGTGCTGCTATTTTGGAGAATACATAAGCTGAGGAGTTTTGTTCTGCCCACTGACAGAAAACTTCTGTGGTGGGTTTCACTACTTTGATGGATCTTGCAGGTTCTAAAGCCAAGCCATTTTCTTTCTTAACAGCAGAAAAGCAGAAGGAAGTGGTTGAGCCAAAAATAAGTGCTAGGAAAAGAAGAGGGAGAGAAGAATGCAGCAATTGTTCTAAAGCAGCCAGGGCCTTTACTGACCCAAGGAGGGTATCATCTTCTCTTTCTCCAAGCCTGGTAAATGCTTCCTTGCTAAGCAAGTTTAAAATGAGAAAGGATGGAAACAGGCAATAATCTTGGACACTCATAATATTAGCAGTATATTTGGAGTTAAGTTAGAGATAAAGCCAACATCATTCAAGACCCAGCACTTAAATCCAAGTCCAGATTCCTTCCCTCCCACTTCAACAAAGCTCAGGATGGCTCTGAACTGAAACAGAGGGCTTGGTTCTTCACCAGGCTGCCCTTCCCTGAAAACAGCTACAGGAGTGCTGGGGTTTCTGTAGTGACAGCTAGAAATGCTATTGTACAACTGTGGCTGTGCTGCATCACCTCTTCTCAAAGGGAAACAATTACCTGGGATCCTCATCCATGGAGATGCCTTTACATGAGTGGATTTTTTTGTTTTGTTTTTATTGCAAACCATTGGTTTTGCTGCAGGGAGGAAGAGAGTCCTGTGCAACACCAGGGTTACAACAGGTAGTGGCACCTTCCTACTGATTTTTTTATTTGGAAGAAGTATCTTTAAAAGATGAAGAAGGGTTGGAAAGGGCTGCTCTGAACAGTAGCTGAGGATGTTCTTCGAGCATAGCAGAAGAATTGGAGTAATGGAGAGAAACTGTCAAGTGAAAAGCAAAAAAGTCTAAATGAAGGCCTTTTTCAAGTCCTCTGGCACATCAAGCAATGATTAAAAAGAAAGAGAGTGCTTCATCAAATCACCCTTAACATAAAGTCATTGTTGTTTTAATTCTTAATTGCAGGTGTGAGAAGCCTAAGGCACACTTAACCTAAAGACACAAAAAATAAAAGAAATAAAGCATATTTACTGATGGCAGAACCACTGCAGGGTAACACCAGAGATTAAAAGCACAGTACACAATTCCAACCCATCTCCTGGCGTTTTTTGCACTCAGTTTTAAGGTTTATTTTGGTCTAGCAGTAGTCAATAAATTGCAGAGAGCTGTTGTTCAGAGAATTAGACTGCTCTGTGTGAACACGGTGTGTGCTCCCACACAGCCAAAAGCTGCTCCAGCTCAGGGCCAGCAATGAGACACCCAGTGGACAAGCAAAGCCCATGTAATGAGCAACTGAAAAGGTCAAGGCATACTGAAAATACAAAAAGACCTCCTTTATACTTAAGACAAATTTAATTAACTCTCATATCCTCTGCCTTTCCCTGGAGGAACCCCTTCACTACAGCTTTGTTTGCAGGAGCCTCCTTTATCTCCCCACTTTCCTCTGGGAGAGACCAAGGGCTCTTGGTTTCATGATTATGAAGCACTTACCCAGCATGTGCTGACATCTGGCATTTAGAATATTTATCTAAGCATATATGTTGGCTGCAAACCCAGAGTATATGGCAAAAAATACTAGAACATCAAGGATTATACACGGAAATTTGTTTCTTTCAGCCAGAAAAAAAAAAAATAGAGCTGAGTTAGCTTACAGGGCTCTGTTTTGGTTTTGTTGCAGCATTTTGGGCAGCCCTGCTTTTGTTAGCATGAGAAATCTGCATGGAGAGTTTATTTCAGCATGCAGAGAGAAAGAGCTGTGAAAAAATGTGTTATTAAATGAATTACCAGGAAAAAAACCCAATCAGTGAGTGGGTAAACTCCCACCAAGCCAGGTGAGGCAGCCACAGTGCCCTGCTCCTGCTTAGTCCATAAATCATTGTCTCGAGAGGTGCAGGTGGGTCAGACCCAGAGCTGGGCCACAAACAAATGCCTCACGCAGCAGCCAAATGAAAAGTCATTTTCAGGACCCTTGCAGAAAGAAATCTTTCCTTTCCTTTCCTTTCCTTTCCTTTCCTTTCCTTTCCTTTCCTTTCCTTTCCTTCAGGATTGGGAGGACCATACAGAGAACCCCAAGAAGTAAAGCCAATTTATAAAATTGTCCAGACACCTCCAGCAGCTGGCAAGTGCAGGGAGGACTCATTATTCATTTTTCTCTCCTTTCTACTACTACCATCTCAAATTTTCTTCAGCTGCTTTGGGTGCCAGGCAGCAGGAACACCTCACATCTCTCCTGAGAAGATGAAGAGCCGCGTGTTTTGTCTCCTTCTCCTAAAGCCTCTCTCATATTCCACAGCAGAAAACGCACAGCAATTAAATCATTAACTTATTTACACAGAGCAGTCCCAGTAGCCACACATTGCTTCTCATTAGTCCCTCCTTCACAAGATCAGCTGATGCCATAATGATTTTTTTTGCCTTGTCTTTTATCCCTCTTTTGTATGCCTTTGTGGCCTTTTTGTATTCTTGGTGTTTCTTTTAGCCTACATTCCCAGACTTGATGTTTTGTTGAGTTAGGAGACTGAACATCTTGGAGGCCTCAGACCCCAAGGTCCTCTCTGGAACACATTTTGTAAACTAAAAGATGGGTCTGGCCAGGGGAGGGTTCTGGGGGAGGGAGGGGGTGGACTAGGATATAATTCTGTAGCCCATCTATCGTGTGGGGGCATTCTGGGTGGGCATTTGGGATGGGCATTTCGATGTGCATGTTCAGAGTGTTCCACCTGGACAGAGTGAACCAGGGATCCTTAAAATAAACACCGAGGTAAAAAAAAACCCTTTTTCCCGTCTAACCGTGTTCAGCTCTGATTTTTAGAACAGGCATAAGGCATCACAGCCACTTAACCCAAAAGGCTCCTTTAGGTTACAATGCTCTGTTCTGCTGACCTGCAGCCATCCCACTTTTGCAGCCACAGCACGATGAGCACACAAATCTCTAAAGTGAAACTTCCTGGGAAGCAGTATCCTTTGGGTTGTCGTCCAGAGTCCCAAATCCCACGAGCCATGTGATGAGCAGGGGTTAATCCCAGAAGGAACTCCCCACCAGCCCGTCACAGCACAAACCCACAGCTCACGGCTGCTGAAAGAGCACCAACAAACGTGAGGAGAACTCCAAGGAGCAGCACAGCTGTTTGGGGACACTCTGAGAGCTTCACACGGAGTCAGGACAATCTGTCAGTGACTCCCCGAGTCACAGAACACTCTGGGGCCACAGTAATTTTGGTAGAAGTTTGCTGTTGCTGTTCATCTCCAGAATTCACACGTGAACTGCAGAATGTAGACATTTATGTGCCTGCTATCCCTGAACACCCCATCTCATCACAATTAGGATGTTTCCCTGTTAGACACAGAGAAGGGCCCACGTCCCAGGGATTTTATCAGCTGTTACAGCAAAATTTGGACCTAATATCTAACCAAAAACACTGGGAGGGGAAGATTCAGAAGAAGAGAGAAAGATCACAACAAACCAGGTCAGTTATGTGCACACATTTGAAGAATACATTCAACATTTTCCATTGGTTGTTTGGGGTCAGGTTTTGTTTTGTTGGGTTGATTTGGTTTGACTTTTTTTTGTTTGTTTTGTTTTTAAATAGTTTTGTGCTTTCAGGGAACTAATGTTTAAGAATATATAGTTCATCTCCAACTATCCCCTATATGATTGACATTGGCCACAGAAAAACCTGACTCTTCTTCCAGTTCATTACCAAATTTAACAGATATTAGAACAATTTTAGCAGCACAGGCCCTGTTGGAGCAAAGAGGACTTTGAACTGTGGACATTCATTATTGCTTTCTTTCCAGGCTGTCAGATGTTTGAGTGATCAAAAAGTTCCCTAATACCTAGTAAGGCAAAAGCACACAGATATGTTCAAAAGGAGCTCAAAAGAGTATTTTAGCAATAATATAAAATAATTCTTAATGTACATATTTACATGTAAAATGAACTACTAATATGCCAAGATACAGAAAATCTTTATATATTGGTTTTCTACATTTAATGTATTCATATAATCATCACAAAAGAACATGCTTTGTGACTCTAAGCCAGACAGCAGAAAAACATTATTCAATTTTTTGATTGAATTTTTAAAATTTAGGTTAGTTATGCAAATCAGGTGCTGAACTAGCTTAGCAAAGCGTGCTTTTTAAATTTTTAATTAACATGTGTGAAAACAATTAGGAAGACCATGTTTTGTTCACAAGTATCATCAGAAAGCTGCAGTTAAATAATTTACTTTTGAGTTTCAATACATCCAGCCTCTGAAGTGATTGACTAGAAGCTTGCAGCTAAATTTGTTCTTTCTTTCAAGTGTAGCGTAGTCCTATTTGAAAAGGATCCTCATTATAAAGAGTTAGTTAACTGAAAGACTTAAATAATTATAATAAAAAACCAGAACACAGACGTTCTCAGCATTTTTAAGTCTAGGATAATTAAAAAAACCCAACAACAAACCAACCAGGTTTGTCACAGAGAGTATACAAACATCAGGAGGAAAACTAAACAGCCCATACTTTTTTCCCCTTTAAGGAAGCACAATATTCAAATGAATACAACTGATTCTCCTGAAATATGTGATATAATTTGCATCAAACCCTTCCAGAAGCACTGGAGTCTGCAAGAACACAAAGTAAATCTACAGGATCACTTTATTTTCCCAATGACTTTGAACAGGATGCTAAAAAAAAAGTTTAAAAAGGGAAGAGAACTCCATTAACACTGTAGCCAAAAGGATTATGTGCACTGCTGCACTGAAGTTATCACAGCAGAAAGAAATTCCTTTAATGCTGCCTGGGAGCCTGTGGAGAGCCCAGCTCCCAAAAACCCGACTCTCCCAGTTCAAAGCCGTGGCAGCAGCACCAGCACAGCCTCAGCCTCGTGGTCCAGCCACCCCAAAACCTCGAATTCCCCAACACAGCCTCAGCCTCGCGTTCCAGCCGCCCCAAAACCTCGAATTTCCCAGCACAGCCTCAGCCTCGTGGTCCAGCCACCCCAAAACCTCGAATTCCCCAACACAGCCTCAGCCTCGCGTTCCAGCCGCCCCAAAACCTCGAATTTCCCAGCACAGCCTCAGCCTCGTGGTCCAGCCACCCCAAAACCTCGAGTTTCCCAACACAGCCTCAGCCTCACGTTCCAGCCACCCCAAAACCTCGAGTTTCCCAGCACAGCCTCAGCCTCGCGTTCCAGCCACCCCAAAACCTCGAGTTTCCCAACACAGTCTCAGCCTCGTGGTCCAGCCACCCCAAAACCTCGA
>VZRO01004729.1:0-25745 GCA_013397915.1 Daphoenositta chrysoptera | reverse complement strand
AGCCCCGAGTTCCCCAGCACAGCCTCAGCCTCGCGTTCCAGCCACCCCAAACCCTCGAGTTTCCCAGCACAGCCTCAGCCTCGCGTTCCAGCCACCCCAAAACCTCGAGTTTCCCAACACAGCAGCGGTCACAGAGCACAGCACAGCTCCGCTCCCAGCTCCCAGCACCCCCACACAACCCCTCAAACTGCTGAACTTGCTGCTTTCTTTTTTTAATTTTTTTTTTTAATTTTTCTTTTTTTTTCCCCTTTCACTAGAAGTTGCTTCCTCTTCCGTCTGCCCTCTGCCACACTCCTCCATTAAGCACATCCTTTTACAGAGAGCTCTGAGTAGCTCAGAGTAATCTTCGAGGAGTTACATTAAATTTCCATCCCTGCTAACTCCCTCTGGTTTAGTGGAGGGAAAACTGGAGCAAGCCTTTACAAATCTCAATCAATAAACCAGAGATTGCCTTTCCTTTATCTCCATGTTTTCCATTACAAGCTGGGGAGGGTTTTAACAGTTTTTTTTTCTTAAAAAGTCTGCCTGCTAGAGGTTGTTCACATGGTTGGGAAATCAGGGGTTTTTAAATGGCTCTTGAAATTTTTTAAGACAGAACAGATTTTTTTTGGAGCCACCTTTTCCCTCTTCTGGCTTTTGTTGTTGCTGTTCTGCAGGAACAGTAACCAAACAATAAACCAGAGTTTTGAAACTTTGTATCTTTGGAGAGTCGTTGTCTCCCTCTTGTTTGGAGAAATGGTACCAAAATAAATAAGAAGTAGATAGTGAGTGGATATTGCTTTAACAACTGGAAACTTGCATTAAAATCAGCAAACACTGGTCAGCAAAAACAGTGACCCATCACAGGAGAGTAACAAATTGCTAGCTAATATACTGAGCCAAGCTTGAACTCTATCTGACACTTTAGATCTGAGGAATTACACTAAAAATCAGTTTTATCACCTTGCAAGGGAGCTAAATGTGATTTTTAGCAAACAACAGGTGCATTACTGCCCCTGTTTGAGAGTGGCTGGGGTACAGCACTTTGGAGGGGATGCCTCTCATGACCACTTCTTGTTTTTCTTGCCAAACATCGTTACTACTTAATCAGTTGGCTGTAATTATAACACGATCAGATAGGAAGAGCAGACTCTACCCTTAAGAGAGTCTCTGTATGGAATTTTGCAATTACAGTAGATTTTTTCTTTAATCAGTAATGGTGTCATTTGCTGTTGCTTCTGGCGTGGTTTATTTGTCTCTCACGGGAGTAGAATTTTAAGTTCATACCTATTCTAATTAAAACCCTCAAAGAGGCAGGAATGCAAAAATTGGCATTTGCTTCTCATTTAATTTAATTTGCTTCTCACAAATAGAAGAAGCAAAGCAAACTGTGATATGGTAACAATGGTATTTGAAAAATTCTGATGCAGCTTTTGATTGTACATACCTGTGACCTTCTGTTAGAGACAAAGGGCTGCTTTTCCTCCTGAGAAGCACCTACTGAAGTGACTCTGGCCATGAACACGAAAATAAACACAGGTGTGTGCAGGAGGGTGTGTGTTTACTTATATATTTATGGTCACCATCTTATCCTTGATTTAGCTTTTTTCCCAGAATACACAACCTCCTCTCAGCCACAGCAGGAACAATTCAAACCTTCAGGCTTCAGTGCTTGTGTTTATGACCCTTCCAGTCCACCGAGGGCACCAAATTGTTTATCTTTAGATGCTTGTAATGTCAGCATGGGTGTCTTCTCAACAACCTGAGAAGCCTTGCTGTGTTTGAGGAACATGCACTGAGCTGAAGGAAGCACGGCTGTGTAACTCCTTCATTGCTCCTGTTAACTTCATCTTCCCACGTGTTTAATGTGATCTGTGGTCAGCAAGCAAAGGAAAATTCACATTTAGCTTTGTATTTTCACTGCTCGGGCTGCAGTTGCTTTCCTTTGTCCCTTTCCTGATGTTGGTGAAGGCCTGGATTATTTTCTTAAGGATGTATGAGACATGGTGGGAGAGAGAGAGAATAAAGTTGATGGTCTTGGGAAGAAAATCTTCATCCAATGACTTGCAATTTTCAGTCCCTATAGTTTTACTAAAGCAGCTTTCTGCTGAGTGGTCCTCAGCAGCCTGACAATAAATGACTTGAGAAGATGCTGTTAGGTTCAAATGAAGTACTGTTAGGAAAATAATCTCCAAATTGAGTCCCAAACTCTGTCATGCTTCCCAGCCAACAGTCTGCCTGCCTAGTGATTTCATAGCTATGGAAAATGCAGGTCCAACATTTTCACACTATTTTTTAAATGGAGAAATGTAGTAATTACATTTTTTTAAAATTACAGAGGAACTTTATAAATATAAAATATTTTTCCTTTTCATCTCTACCCATAAATTCACACGTCCCATGAGAAATGATGATGTCTTTACAGTTGTGAAGGAAGCTTTAACCATTAATTCAGAAGAGAAGGACGAGTATTCCAACTTCCTTTTCACTGTACTTTCAAATTAAGAAGTCTGCCACAACTTTGGATCTTCTTCTTTCATCCCCTCTCCTTCACTCACAGGAAAGATGTAAATAATAATGTGAATAATAATTATTCATTGCAGTGAGAAGTGTCCCAGAATTTGCTGCATTTGCATAAAAGGACCTATAATTCTCTGAAAACACACAATGTTCTTTTTGAGTAAACTCGAAGAAATACTTGACATTATTTACCATAGAATATTGGACCAGGAGTAATTATCACTGGAAATAAGAGTTAATTAATGTAGTGACTGGAGATATGTTAGGACTTTGCAAGCATCAGCAATGGACTGTAGCCCCCTGACAGCAACATCCTGATATTCACTGGATGAAATGGAAGGAAAAGTGAAAGAGAATCTAATTCAGGGAGTAGAAGTGGTAAATCCCAGTGGACACAACAAGCCCAGAGAAGAGCCCGTGCAGGGTAACAGTGAATCACCTCAAAATGCTATAGGCAAAATTACTGTGCAGAAAACGGGGAATGCATTTTTGTTCCCAGTGGAACGTTAACAATGGAATGTATACAGATGTTCTTGCACTACTCTATACACAGAAAGTTTGTGAGCACCCAGAGTGAGCCCCAGAGCTCCGAGGGATTTGCCCAGGTCTCATCTGTGGGAATGGAGGTGCAATGCCAGGACAGCGCTGCTGCTGAGCCCTGAACACCAGCATCTGCCGGAGAGCCATGGCAATCAACAACAGCAATCAGTTCAGAGAGGCTGAAACAGGCTGAAAGACGGGAAAAGTAATAATGCAGAGTATCAGCTGCAGGATGCTCAGCAGTCAGATTTGTTCATGGGAAATACATGGAGAAATCCGAGCAGGATCACAGCACGGCGCTTCAGACAAGCACCAGACTCTGGAGAAGCTGCGGCCCCTCTGGCAAGTGCTGCCTGTCTTACACATTTCACAGCAGAAAACAGGAACAAAAGGATCACCACACATTAGGGTGTATGTTTAAAGAGAAATGAGCAATTACAGAGGTGTGGGATAACCAGCTTTGTTTGCTTTTTTGCTTATTCAGAAAACCAAGAAGAAGAAAGGATAAAGCAAAACATGTAGTTTTCTAACTACTTCTGTGTAACTGACTTTGAAATTCCCTCTTCAACTCTGGGGCAAAAGATGTATTATTAGAACTTCAATTCAGCAGTAGTTTTCACCTTCAAAGAGGTTTACAATTACTTGGTAACTTTTACTTTTCTGTAGTCGTGAGAAAGGCTGTGGAATATGACAGTGCTCCTCTTCAGAACTCTGAGTGGCAAGAATTAAAAACCCGAGTTAAAATTATTCCATATTAGAAAACCCATCCTATTCAAGCTTTACAAAATTTTATTCTCATGTCTCCAATTATGAACTCTTTCTGTTTTTAACATCCTCCACCCATCCCTTTAAAATGAGACCAAAGATGTCTTGGTAATGGCGTCATTCCAGTAGATGGGAGCCCAAGAGAAAAAGCAATCAGGGAAGTCAATAATAACCCTGTAACGAGCTGGCACTTTGGGAGCTGTCCCTGAGCTCCCTGCACAACCCCTGGAGCAGCACGGACGAGGCTGGGCTGCAGAGATAACATCTGGGATCCCTCTGCATCCCACAGACCGCGTGCCTCACTCTGTCTGACTTTTTGGGTGGCAGATTTGTGGGTCCTGCTCAGCTCGGTCTCATTTCTAAGTGTGGCTTCATGAGCTGGCACCTGAGCCCAGACTATCCAGAGGTGTGGGGCTGAGGAAATGCACAGTTACATCAGCCTGTGGGAAACTAGGAGTGTTTTATTAAGGCCATGTAGGTGATTTTTGGACATTTGGCCATCCAGAAAAGTCAAGGAAAAGAAGACAATGTCATTCCTCCATGATACCCAGTTCTTTTGGGTGGATGAGAGAAATCTGTTTAATGGGCAGCACAAGAGCTGAGACCTCCTACAGTTCCATAAACTGCAGTACTTTCCACAGCTTCCCAGTAAAGAACACCTCCAGTACTTCACCTGTATTTTGCCTGCTAAAGGCTGGATCCCAAGCATCAAACTGGGTCAAAATATCTGTTCTTCTAGAATGTTTCTTTTTCAATTTAAAGACATTTCTCTTCATGTGGAATTTCACCTTCCAAGGAAAATGCATCCTAAAACCAGCTTATGTTTAATTCAGCATAAGCCCAACAAGCTGTGCCACTGTAATAGGGCAGGGCACAATCCTAAAATCTCTCAGCAGTTTGGACTTTGTATGTTTTACAGCAAAACAGAGCATGGTTGGTATATGTGAAATCACTTTGTTAAATATACTACTGGCCCCAGCCTTGTTTTATCCAAGCATTATCTTTGCTCATTTGCACTAAGTTTAGATGATATTCTCCTCAGGCTGGTCTTTACAAGACAGATTGGGTATTTATTTTTTCTCTTAAGTGCCTACTGCATTCTTCCTAGTAGCACATTTATTCCACAGATCTTCCCACTCATTAAATGAGTTCTAAACTTAGCGCAGACTCTCCCAGCTTTAATGCAAACCATGTGTGAGGCTTCCAAGTGACTCCCTGAGAGCATGAGCCGTGCAGTGACGTTCTCTGATAAACACATAAACAAAAACAACGCCCATCAACTGGTTCTGAGCACGAGAACAACCCCAACTGAGCTATTTCAACGGGGTTGGGGTTGGAAGGAAAGGCAGCCAGCAAAGGGGGTCAAGGACAGGGTGTTTCTCTAAAGCACAGATTTGCTACTAGAGAAAAAAAGCTAAAAGAAACCAGATTTTTTTTACAACTTGCTGAAAACTTAAATGTAGCTGCCTTGCAAATGTGCAGTCAATGTCACAAAACCCAAAAGGCAGAAGCAGAAGAGAAAGAGCAGCCAAGCCTGGTGCTAACATTTCGGATGCAAACCATGCAAACCAGTTTCATCATCCACTACCTGCTGTGCTCCTTGGCTTGGTGGTGTAAGGATGGCTTTATTGGCATTGGGGAATTTCTGACTGAAAATTAAACTATTTAAATTTTATTGCTACTTCTTGTTATCTCTCTGTTTATAGTAGTGTTTAAAATAATTTGGATTCTCAGCATATTTTGTTTTGCTTTGGTTGTTTGTTTTTTGGTGCTGCTTTTTTGGGGGGGAGTGGGGAGGGGTGTCTTTTGTTTTGGTTTTTACAGTCTGAAAAGGAGACCAGAAGCTTCCTTTCCTTTTAGAAGGGTTTTTTTTTACTACATTTCTTAATAAATTCAGTAGTTTTTAAGTAAAGTCTTCTCAGCCTCAGGATGACTCCTGGACAAATATATTTGACTTCCAAAAGCTTCCTGAGCCGAAGCTGTACACAGTGGAGAAGAAATTCTCATTACTTACAGAAATTAACATATTCTACTCTTCCCAAACCCTGAAAAAAACTGGGACAAAATCCTGGGCTAACAATAAAACTTGGTAAGAGTAACCAAGAACTATGGAAGAATTTTCTTCTAAAAATTAACTATGAAAAAATCTGTAATAGTTGTAATACTGATAGCCTTGAGAGGTTCCACTTTGCAATGCCCATGGTGCAGCAGCTCTGCTGAGACTTGAAGTGGAAGCAAAATGAATCCTAATGCATTTTAGCAGTTACCATAACATATGCAAGAGGAGAGGATTAAATATATATTTTAATTGTTGAAATGAATGAATTACAACTTTTATTCAAACTTGTGTCAGCATAGTAACTTTAAATGTTATTGTACACCGGTAACCATAGCACCTCACTGCCTTCGTTTCAAAAATCTAAAAATAAACCACCAAACACCACCGTGCATTGGCAACACCCCCTGGAACACGGGTGTGAAGCCCTGGGTGGGGACACAGGCAGGGCAAGGTCGCTCTGAGCAGGGAGGAGCTGCTCTGTGCCAGGCTCTGAGCCCACCCCGGGCACCGCTCCCAGACCTGCCCCCCGCCCACGGCCCAGGACCCCATCTCAGCCCCTCCAGGGGTGCCAGGCCTTGAGAGTCCCTGGGGTATTGGTCCTGCCCTGCCCTGGCACTGCCCCAGGCTGCCATCCTTCCTCTCCTCGGGGATGTGCCTGATCCCTGGGGCTGCCCCAGCTTCCCAGGGTTGCCCTGCTGCCAGGCTGGGGTGCTGGGGTTGTTGGCCAGAAACACAGAACCACTGCGTGATTCTGTGTTTTATTGAAGAGCTCTGGGAGTCAGGGGTATAGACAGACCCAAATCTGACTCCGACATGGATTCCAGATGGATACATTTTATACTCTTTCCTTACCTAACTGTGGTATAATCATATGTTAATTATTAATTTCATATTGTTCTATTGTTTTCACCCAAGCATGGGTATCGTGCGCATTGTTTTCACCCAAGCACCCAAGAGTTTAAGCCCCCTCCCCACAACATCTCTCATGATTGTTATTCCTTTCTCGTGATTCTTGATCAAATAATTATTTTTGATTATATTTACTAAACAATCATCACATTTAACTTCATTATCTACTACACATCTGGGTACACAGGTATAGGTTCACACGATTTAGCAAAGACAATGCCCATTCCCGTGCCCAAGGCCTACTTCAGCTACCATGATTTTAAAAACATTTTAACCCTATGCTGTCAGGGTGAGCCGGCCCTGGTGATCCCATGGGGATCCCCAGGGATCCTGTCCCCCAGGGATCCTCTCCCCAGGGAACGACCGCCCGTGCTGTGCCCCGATGCTTTGGAGCACGGTCATTGCCGAAGGAACCAAACACACCAAGTTGCTTTCAATTACCATTAATGACACTTAAATATGAGTGTAACGGGGAGCAGAAGATGAATGTGGGGTAAGTGGCCCGTGGAAGGAATTTCGGAAAGGTTTGCTCGAGGCTAGGAGGGAAGGAAGAGCAATTGCCCTGCCACACTCACCTCATTCTCTGCGCTGCTGTTCTCATTGCCCATCTTGGCTCTGATGTCCAGGATCACACAGCAATTAAAGAAGGATCACTGGAAGGAAAGAAAAAGCTCTTAAAGTGCTGTAAAAAACCAAACCAAAATAAAACAACAAAATACTCTGGAATTTTGGAGGGCTGTCATCTCAGTCACCCTGTCAGCTGCCCCTCCTGTTCTAAGTCATAAACTGGGGAAAAGAACTCTGAATTCTTTTATTTCCTAATGTGTCTCTGCTGTCTTCCCTACACTGGCTCCACTTATGCTGAAAAACATAAACTCAGCTCTGTTACTCTGTTTCTGGATTATTCCATGACATTTGAGCAGAAAGACATTTTCCTTGGCAAAGTTACTTTGGATGGACAGCCCATAGGAAAACTTCATTGTTTTAACTGTATTCAAACCACTTTTATTTCATGAAATTCCTGGACCGAGCTGCCTGCTGACATTGTCAGAACCACGGAGTTAAACTTGACTGTCACTGAAACAAACAATTTTCAATAACGCACTCAGAGAAAGAGTGAATGGATTTTTTATCCTGATCCTGGAACTGGCATCGTTCCCTGCTCTTCTTAGGCATTATTCTGTTACAGTGTTATGTTCTAAACACCTTCTCTAGACTTCACAGGATCTGCCTACCACAATTACTATTGGTTTTATACTAGTTCACTTCTAATTATTTAATTTCAAAAAAATTCTCTGAGCAGTTCTAGAGTGAAGTGTTTCCCCAGGCATCGTTCATTTCTATATTTTTTTGAAAAGGATACTCAATAGTAAAAGTACACACCAGAGATTCACTTATAGACATTCACTTCCTGCTCTAGACATTTTATTTGGGGGCTCATGCATTGAAATTCACTGTATTTATTGTATTACTGGATAGGTGAAAATTACACTGTCCCTTCAGGTTTTTTTCCCAAAGAATTTGGGATTGGTCTGCAGCATGTGTCAAGAAAAACTCCATTAAAGTCAGGCTGTAAAAGAGAGATTGCACTTTGAACGCCAAGGAAACCATACAAGCTTTTAAGGAATGTTGTTACTTATTACTACAGCACATTTTTTAAAACTTGAAATATTATTTTTCTTCACAGGAGGCTTGGAGAGAAAGAGAGACAAGTTTGGTGTCGTGCTCTTAAGCTTTGCTCTGTTTAAACTTGATTGTCTGCAGGGGATCCAGCAGTGCTTGAACTTGCTCCTGTTGAAATCACTGGGGCCAGGATTGCACTTGCAGTGATTAATTAGCAACGGGAGGTTTTATCTGCTGAGATTGCTGCCATGTCCTCTCCTGTTTTAAAACAGTTCTGAGCTACTCTGAAGACTGATAGAACATTTTCAAAATCGCTGCTCCCCGAGTAAGAAGCACTCCATCACGGAGAAATGTACACACACAAATATTTCCAGGCTCAGCCCAGTGAAATGTTCCAAGACAACACATTAAGATTATAATATTTTAAGTATGTATTGATGTAATAAAACATTCTCACACTGTTAGAGCTGCTGACTAAGGTTTGAATGCACAAGAGGGAAAGAATAACTCCACTATAGCCATGTGTTTCCCTCAGCAGCCAGCACAATTCTCTAAGAGGGAATACAGTGGCATTTCTGTTCCCCTGACCCGCTGAGCTTTTCTCTTCCCCAATCTTTTTCTGTCTCTGCAGACATCATGTGAAAACACCTGGAAATTTAGAGCTCTCTGAACTGTCCCCTCACAAGCATTTGCAGCAATAACACAAACTAGGTAATGAATGAAACTCTCCCAAATCCCCATGGAGTTGTTCAGTTAATTGGGGTGGGGTCTTGTATATAATTTTGCAAAATGCAGAGTTTGCTTATCAAGTTCTTACATAGATTAGCCAGTGTATGTCATAATGTTGTCCTATTTATTTCAGAGTAATTTCACTCCGGTGCATAATGTACTGTCAATATTTCTGCACCAGCTCAGCCACACTGACTGGTAAGAACAGCAACTGCTAATAGAGGCCAGAGTTCTAATATTGAGTTGAAAGATAACAATACTTTATTTACAGTTTTATATTAAAATGCACAGGAATCAAAGTAGAAAATTACAAGAGCACAGCAGAAGTGCCAGCTGTCAAAAATTTCCACTAACACATCATATCATATTGTCTACCCGCTCTTTTCTTTCCCTAGAGCATGAAATTTCACAATTTTCACACAATTCTCACATTACCATCTGCTTAATAATGAAGATAAATGTCACAAATAAGAAATAAAGACAGCACAGATTCTCCAGTAATGAAACAAGCGATAATAACAATAAAGTGTAAATTACATTGCAGAGTGCTAAGATAATTCTTTAGATTGCAGTGTTACTGTAATCCTTTTTACATATATTATTTTTAAATCATTCAATGCACAAGCATTATTTAGGTTGCAAACGACAAGCCCTTTATCATATATATGGAATTTCAAATACACGTTACAAACATGCTAAAAATCCCTCCATTAAATAAACATAGGTTAACCAAAAGATAATCTCCATCACCTTTCTATAGTATCTTTCACAATTTACATGTCATTATTGAAATTATTTGAACACTACATATCTCAAGAACAGCTCAGTGGTACCAAATTGGTCTGTTCAGCCTGCAGAGACTTTGGAGCTGAACAACTGCTTTCCTGAAAGCAAACAAGAGGATGTTTAACGTTGCACTTACATTCCAGGATTTGTCTGGCACCTTTGTCTTCACTGACACTTTTAGAGCGTGTCTTCAAACCATTCCTTCCATCTTCACCTCACCAGTTTTCGCCTGATTTTCCTCCTACTTCTCCTCAGACTCATGAAATGTAGGCTTTCTCCCCGGGACCCACCTTCATAACCTGCTCAACAACCAACTTGCCTCCACCCCAGGCGAGAAAGAAAACAAGTTACACCTCCTCGGCCCGGCCTCCCCCTGCTCCTGCCAGGCTGCCGAGGCTCTCTGCATGCCATAAATCCAGTACTAATGTTTTTCACAAAAGCAACCCCAGAGAACATCAATTTTGGGTCAAACATATTTCACTTCTACCGTTTCTTGGCTTGTGGTATAAGCAGCGCTTCTTGCACTGCAAAAATTGTTCAGTGAAACTGTGTCAATGATACACTGGAGTTATGTATGTGTTGTTTTCAAGGGAAAATTAGTATTGGGAGGAATATCTATTCTGCATTTTGTTTTCAGGTTTGTTTATGTGTTTAAGCTCATTTTTCATTGTCTCATATTGCCCCTGAAAGCTGTCAGAAATACCTGCTAGCAAATGTTGATGTGGCTGTTCAGGTTATGGTGAAATCATTTCCCATTTAATCATCCTGAAGGGTGGAGACGTGACAAAAACCCTTTGAAATGTGATGTTGCAAGAAGTACTGGTTTATGGGCGAGCTAATTGTTATTATTAACTCTGATTGTCCGTTCCAGCAATGCTTCCACAAAGGGGTGCTCAGAAACACAGCTGGTCACCAAAGACAGAGTATTTATCATAAACTCCAAGGGATTAATGAGTTTCTGTAAACACCACTGATGCTTTCTGGTGCCACAAACCAAAGGAAAGGTCCCCTGTGGGTTTATTGCACCTTGAAGAGTGCGAGGCAGCATTGCTGAATCCAGCATGGAGAAGTCATATCTGACATGAATAAAAGGCAGAATTTCATAGGGCAGCCATGTGTTGTCTGCTGAGTTTTGTTCCACGAAGTCTTGGTCTACAAACTCCTGACTTGGAAACATAAAGGCTGTGAAGAGCTGGAATGAACAGTTGCAAGATCAAGGGCTACATGAACAGCCCTGCCTTTTAAATCTTTATTTTCTTTATGAAGTTGGTGATCCAGCATTCTCTGCTCTCCTCAGCCCAATTCAGAATCCAGTAAATCTGAAGTTCATCGACTCAGAATTTTAGTGTGTTCTTCCTCAGAAAAAAAAGCAAGAGCATTGCACAGTTGATTGTCTTATAGACAACAAATTATGCAATGTTTTTTGTTTAGGCTCTCTGCCATGAATTTAAGAGCAGGGATCCTGTGGGAGCTCAGGAAAACACAAGCCTGGTAATACAGACTCACTTCTGCCAGCTGCATTATTTCCTCATAAATGCAAACTGAACTCGCATTTGGGGCTATTCCCTTTCTAAGCTAAGGCCAGAAAATGGCACAAAGTGAAATGTTGTGGTGGCCCAGCCCCCAGAAGGGCTGTGGGCACCTCAAACCCATCAAATGAACATCAGCCCTAAGCCTGGTAGCCCCCACCCCTTGGTTTATGTATGAGGTTGCTGTTCTAGAAAGTTCTCTGAAGTTCCACGCCCCGTTGGCTCCAGGTTGGAGCTCCCACCTCGCTGTTCCCCTGTTGGGTTATGTGCTGGTATCTCTGCCCCATGGGTTATTCCAGCTGGATCCCATTGGTTGGTGTCCATTTCTCCTCTCCTATTCCCAGCACTATAAAACCCTGGACCCTTCCCCTGTCTCAGGTCTTTTGTCCCCAGACCTTTTGGGTAATAAAGTTTTGGAACCCTTACAAAAGGCCCCTCCTGCCTGTTTGCTGTGGATGGGCACACGCTCACCACCAGTGCGTGGCATCGGTGCCAGGCTCGGGGAGCTCGTGGCACAGCCCCAACACGGGCTGCCCCAAGGCATTCTGCTCCTGGGGAAGTGTCCCCTTGGCTTGGGGACAGTCCACTGGGTCACTGAAAGTGAAGAAGCTGCCTTGCAAAACAATTGTCTGGCAGAAGCTTTGGGGAAAACGACCTTCGGTGATCAGTAGGTGATGATTTCTGGTTGTGTACTTTTAGCAGCACACGTGCAAAGCAGAATCCCTCTGTCTGGCCAGTTTGCGTAAGGTTTGCAAAGCCTCCAAGGCAGCTCCTGCGCTGGTGCCAGGAGCGTGAGCCCTGTGAGACGAGGGCAGTGACACAGACCAGCACAGCCCCCCGTGCTCTGATCTCTGAGCCTGCAGTGACCCTGACTGGCATCGAACCCTTGGGTCAGTTTTCTGACCCACTCCTGTGTCTAAATTAGGATTCACTCAGGTCCTGTCCCAGCTATCCCAAGCTGTTCCCACCTCTGCAGATGCTGATCTGCTCTGTCCCAGTGTGAAGTGTAAACCCCCAGCCCTGAGAGAATTCCACATGCTCTGATGTCTCTATTTATTCTCTTTGATTTTATGATGGAACTGGTGGGAGGAGAAGTACTCACATCGGGCTGCTTTACTGTTGTTTGCTGGAATTTCCCCTGTGGTTCCTCATCCACTCTTCATGCTCATCCAGGGAGAGATTGTCTTTTCTTGATCAAAACAGGATTTAACCCAGGAGGACTGGAAGACTCAAACTAGGGGAAAATACAGCTCAGACTTAAAGGTAAGCTATGTAGTGGGTTAATAAATTAGGTATTTCAGTAAGTAAATAATTTGTAATGAGTGATCAAATTTAATCCCAGTACGTACAGTATTGGGTACACTTACCAGCCACACACTACACAGATAAGTTAGATTCTTGTACATTGAAGACATGCTACCTCAGGTATTTATATAAGACAATTTAGTTAGAGGTAATTTTATTTTACGGTACAAATACTGCCAAAATAAGACATGATTGATACTACTTTCACATGATTGATACTACATATAAAGCATTTCAAAGCTGTGCTGAAGCACTGAGCACACTATTACACACCAGCTTTTCCCATAGCAAAGAGAAAAAAGGAGAGGTGTTCAGACTTTTACTCTGATCTTGATGTAATAGTGCAAAACCATTCTTAATTTCTGCATATTCCAACAATATCACAGAGATCTGCCAGAATGACTGACCTATGACAGTCCTTTGGCTTTTGCTTTCTTACAAATTCTAGAAGAGCAAATACCAAGATCTGGGGGGGGAAACCATAAGCCACCATGAGAATTAATAAACAAGTAATAATTTTCAAGTGCACAACTTGATGGGGAAGACGTTGCTTAGTAACATCAGCAGCTGGATCTGCTGTAAAACCGTGATGTCGCCTGGCAACAGAAAGCTGAGCTGGATTTTTGTGAGAGTTGTGAAACAGTATTTTTGTGCCCTTCCCCCAAGAAAACCAGAAAGTGCCTATGGGGATCACATCGCTGAGCCCATGTAGGACTGAGATTTAGAGGGCAGCAGAGGATGCAGCCCAGCCTTGGCTGATGTGTCCCACTTAATGTACAAGTGTGAAAGAAAAGAAACAGGGACACTGAGTACCTGCCACTAAGAGACTAAAGCATGTTTTAGAAAACAGGTTATGAAAGTTAAAAATTATTCTTCCCACTTCTGGCTAATTTTCAGTCAGGATGACAACCTGGCCTGGAAAAATCCAATTGATGACACACTTCCATTGCTTCTAATCAGCCCCATGTGGCACTTCAAGGCACTCCTGCATCCTTCAGATGCTTAAGTTATGTTTTATGGCACAAAAAGTGCAGAAGAAGACAACACATATTTCTTTGGAGATGAATGGATTTGCCCAAGGTTAAAAAGCTCACCAAGTGGCAGAACTAGGATGTCAGCACTGGCTTCCTCAGCATGCTCCAGTTACCAGACTATGCTGGAATTTGAGTTAATGTTACTGGAACCTCCATCAGGAGGTGCCCTTCCTAAGGAAACATGGGGGTGCTAAATAATTCTGTTTTACTTTCTATCCAGTAATATTTTCCCAGCCGAAAAAAGAAAGTCTGTCATTTCAGCTCCTAGCAGAACTTTCCTCATACTATATAATTTCAAGGAATAATAAATAAAAGTGATTATGGGAATTTTAAACGTGATTCTGTTGTATCCTACTTAACTGCCTCTCTGGAAGACATGGGTCTCAGATAAAATTTGTGTTTTATCTGCCAGTCCCATGAGGATGCCATGGTCACCTCAGGGTGTCTAAAATGGTGCTCAATGCCTACATCTGTGGATCTCAATAATCTTTCTCTTATGCACTGAGCATTAAATATTTTTAGGTCACGTACATTCCCTTCTGCTGCACTGCTTGCAGATGTCAAAGTACTGCATAGGGCTTAGTCCTTAAAAGTGATGCCAAAAGTTTTTCATAAAATATATATGATCCAAATAAGAATATCCAAGTATTGGAACATTTCTCTTTCCAAACCACATTTATACCAGCAGTTTTTCACCAGACTCCATATGCAGCACTTCAGTCAGGGGGGAGGCTGTGGATTCAGACGAAACACAGAGCTCTGTGCAGAGGCACTGCCTCTCTCTCCATGTCCACATGCACATTCCAACCATGGAGAGCTGGACACAGACTCCTATTAAAGTTCTGAACACCACAACCAGCTGATAGGGCTCGGGAGCTATAGGGGAGGCTGACCTCATAGCTCACCTGGTCAATCTGTGCCTATCATTGTGCAGGACTGCAAAATATTTCCTTATTATTACTGCTGGCCTTTTATAAACAGCTGATGATGGTTTATGAACAGTATCTCCCCCATACTTGTATTATGAGACATGTATGACTGTATAATTCAGGTCCATAGCCAACTTGACAAGAGTTTGCATGTGTTTTCACACTCTAAATGCAAACAGTCATTCACTCAAAGTGAGGAATTCCTGATCCTAAATCTCACAGCTGAGGCAGGAAGAACAGAACTCTGACTCGGGGAAAAATTCTGGAAGCAGTGGTGGGAAGTCTGATGTAAGGGGTGGATTTTCAGAACCTTCTCTCTGCTCCTTGAGCTGGTCTGCCTGCTCTGGTGTCCAGTCTCAGCACTGGGAACAGTGGGACACAACTCAGAGAGACAAAAATCCATGTTATGTGGGACAGAGGAGCAAACAAGCATCAGTTGGCTTAACATGTCTAGAGGCACATGTAGGGCCTGGAAGAATACATCACAAGATGAATTATTTCGTGCCTCTTTTCAGGTCCTTCCTCCTTCAAACTATTTTTCTTTCTTTCCCCTCCGAGTTTACCTGTTTCTTCTGTTCATGCATTCTTTTTTTTTCCTCCCTTTATCCAAGAGGCTCAGTGGAAATACAAGGGAGAGTGAAGAGTTGCCACAAGGTCTGGTTTTCTGAGAGCTGATGGCAATGGCAGGGAAGAGGCAGATCTAAAGCTGCTCAGGGGGGAAGGGGTTCCTTCCTTTTGTTCTGCTTTAGCTGTGGGGTCTGAACCTGCTGTCAGCAACTGTCTCTCCCTCATTGTGGATGGCAGCAGGATTTAATCTCCTCTTTCCCGGCCCGAGGTGTGTGTTGACATGTCAGAGTTGGCAGGTTGCAGCTGCTTTCTGGGCTTTGTGCTAACACACCCTCCATGCCCACACAAACATCCCAGGAGAGGAGGACTCGTTCTCGGGCTCCTGGAAAGCCTCCAGCACTCAGAGATTCTCCTCGGGCTGAGGGGAGGATGTTTATTGGTTTTCTTTCTGCTGACACTACACAGGTACACGGCCATGTACCACACAGTCACACATCTGTACACATGCATATATTACAAATATATCAATGCAGATATCTTATACAGATTATCTCCTTCATCCTCAGTTAGAGGCCATTTACCCTCAGGCTGTTTTTTGTAATTCCATGATAGCTGTTTGATCAATGGGTGAGAATAAATTAGACTGTAATAAACTCAGCTACTGCATAATGAGCAATGATCAATACTCTCAGTCCAGAAATGCTGTGTTTTATCAGTAGTGAGAGCAAACTGTGAAAATAAGACTCTCAGGAGAGCTGCACATCAAGACAACTTGTTAATAGCCAAACAGGAGTTCGATTTCAGCTTCTAGTCCAAACAAGTGTATTAGGTTTTTGCAGGACTAACTCTGGGAACTGAGTCACTGACCTCTGAAACTGTAGTCAAGACAGTGCTCATAAAGGCATGAATCCTTGTTTACAAAGATTCCCGAGTCTGGCTGAAAACATATTTACTTTGAAACTAAATTTGTTGAGTTTCTTCAGTCTTCTGCACCTTGAGAACAGTTAGATTAAGTAAGCACAACACTTAGATGTCCTGTAAGCATTTAGTTGGATTGCTTGTGCAAGTTCCTCACCGAATCACAAAGCAGGAGAATGCTGCTGACATTTTAGAAAAGCAGAAATTGAGGCACAGGGGAATTGAGTGATCAGGCCATTAAAATGTTGTGTAATCCTGGGCTAAGCAGGAAAGTACAGCTGGTGTTCAGCCCTCAGAACAACAATACAGAATGAAGATGATTACTGGTTTGATTTGGCATTGCTGTTCTAAAAGAACAGATTATATTTTACATGGAATATGTCCTGGATTATGGACTTTTCTAAGCATGTTACACTGACCTAGCCCTGCACAAAAAGACTCCATCACATTTCAAGGCTAATCAGGACCAAAATGCTTCCTCAGGCGTATCTGTAAGGTCAGCCAAGAACAGTTTTGTGCAGAGTAACATCATCGAGGTGTCCTCAAAGATATCATAAATAAAAAAAAAACCCCAACAGTAAGGCTAAAATAATTTTTCTGTGCTTTTTTCCAAAGAATAATAATTACATACTAATGAGAATGCTTCCTTACTGACATTACCATAGTTTCATACCTGTTTCAGTGTTTAAAACTAATGTAATGACTTAATGTTTAAGTTGAATGTAATTTATAAGCCTATTTCCCCCTCATTCCTTTGATTCAACAAAGCAGGATTGCAAAACAGGATTGAGAGAAGTCAATTACATCCAGTCTTCCAGGTATTTATGATGACCTGGTGACAACAAATAGTGCCTGAACTGCATTATCCCCCTCCAGACTGGGTTTGATGTTTGCTTTTGTGGCAGTGGCTTTTTTAGAAGATGATCTAATGCAGTGCTGGTGGGAAGTGGTCCTGGTGATCCCTGGTGGTTGGTGGAGATAAAGTTACCTAAGCTGCTCGCTGTTGTTACAGATGGCACAACTCTTCATCCTTCTGACAGACCTAAACCTAATCAGCTTCACCTAATGACAGATTTAAACTCTTATAACTTATTGCCTTCTCCAGCTGGGTCTCCGCTATTTATATTCATGTTCTCATTTTCCACTAATATGAACAATATCCGGTTTCAGAAGTTCACTCTTAATTTCCAGGTGGATTTTTTCATTGGCATTTCATCATCATTAAGGAATATGTTAGTTGCAGGCTTTACAGTACCTTAGCTCAAGCTCAGTTTTGATTTGGGGAGACCAGGCTCACAAAACAGTTGTTACACATAATTATGCACTACACTGGCACTTTTGAGCAGGGATTGTAACATTGAATATAAAAAATTTCGACTTTAAACAGGAAAACATGACAGCATGTAAGGAAGTAAGTACCAGTCACTAGTAAAAAGTGGATATTAACCATATTTCAAGTCTGTGGAATGAGCACAAAATAAAGCCTACAATTTTTTCTCCAGTTTAAAGTTCACGTGGATAAAGATTGGTTTCTTCTTGTACCCAAATATGAATCTTTTCTTCTTGTATGAATAAACTCTTAAAGATTACTTGGTGAACTCCTGTTCATCTAGAAAGGAGTAATATTCTTTGAAAAGTGTGATAACTCACAGGTTGACTCAAACCTGTTTAAACTTCATGGAAGAACAGAACTTGACACAAAATTCTTATGTGAGACACTATGATATATCAGTGCAAAAGGCTTAAGCATAATTTCTGAAACTCTTGAAAGCTTTTTACCAGGAGAAATGGTTTAACAGTGCCATGATTGAAACATTTGTTTTGGGCTGGTGAGTCTTCATGCAGGAATTAAATATTGCACATAGGACAATTAAGAAATGTTAAGGTTTGTTTATTAGAATGCAAGAATATTTCCATGGTCGGTGATCCTGACACACTTCACCCCTTGGTGTGAGCACTGTGTGATTTAAGAGTCTACCACAGAAACTGAAGCCCCCCACACTTTATGTAGAGCATGAATTTAAACCTCCTGCCCCTTGTATCATGCAGAGATTTTCATATGGGTTCAATAAAACTGTGCAAGGCTCCAAATGTGTGGGTAAAATCAGGTCTTTCTCATCAAGAAAGTGGTTAAGTGTAATTTTCAGTTTAGAGTTGCAAGTTGGATGGAAACTGTGAGTAACAGGCAGTGTAAAAAGTAGGCATGCAACTTATCCCAACAGATATTAATAATTACTGTAGTTTCAATGGTATCAATATGCTGCAGATATAAAACACAGACACACACACAGGCAATAGCTCAAATCACAGTTGTATTAGAACTGGCAGCTTTGCACAACGGAGCACACACATCCCCCTGAAGTGCTGGAGAATTCATGCTAAAAACAAAACAGAGCACATTAAAATCTAGGCAGATGAGGTCAAAACCTGCAGATTTATTAAGCCGTGCTGTAAAAACTGGGGTTTTGATACTCATGAACAGCTTCTTTGTACTTTTTTTCTCCCTCCCCTTACTGCAGCAATCTTTGTGTTTCTGGTTTCAACCAGGAGTTGCTCATGATGTCAGTTTGTCAACATCAAAAATTGTTTCTGCTTCAGAAGATTTGGAAGGATCCTCTCTGCCTCTTTTGGAGGGTTTGTGAAAATCTGACAGTGAACCCTCAGTGCACAGAAATGGTGCTGTTTGGCTGACACGTCACAGAATCAGAGAAAACAGAGCTGGGGAACAAATCCTCCCCAAAACAGGTATATTTTTTACAGGTCTGCTGGAGGAAATACATTTTGGGAATGGGACAAAATGTTCTGAAATCACATTTACCAAAGAATTCCTTTGTCTAAGTTGATCAATTCCTCAGATCTCTTCTGCAGAAACATCTATAGTGTTGGTTCACTGATAAAGTTTTCTGGTTTGTTTCATTGTTTCTAGGGAGATTATCTCATCATCCTGCTTTCTTACTCGCAATTTTACTGGTCTTTTTCCCTTGTAAAATATTCCTGTAGAAAATATGGCAGCTGTTCATATCAAAACAAAAATATTTGCACTGTATTAATCCCATTTTGTTTTGGTAGCAAGAAAAACTGTTTTCACCCAGTCAGGTTGCCATGAACCAGCCAATCTTTTCTGATTACTTATACTCAGAAAAGCAGATTTCATCTAGATAATAAAATAAATCATTCTTACCTTTTATTTATGCACAGACCCATTAAAGTCCTACAAAACTCCCCGCAGCACACTACTGTTTACACATGAAGCAAATAAATATAAATATCTGAATCCATTTGCAAGGACTCAGAGCTGGCTGAAGCTTGGGTTTGACCAAGAATAAAGAGTGCTGGCTGGATCTTATGCTTGCTGGGAAACCAGGGAAGTAAATAAGCCTGTCAAGTCCTAACTAGCATTTAATGACAAATTTAATTTGGCAAGAATATATAGTTCAGTATTTTGTCAAGCTTGCTGAGGCTTGTATATTCTGTAAATGGATCTTGACCAACTGCTGTATGTTCATAGGATCCTGCATTAAAGAGCTTCTAATGCAAACATACAAAACTTAAATCAAACTTTGTTTCACCATGTGATTTTTAGAACACAGCACTTAAAAAGGATTATGTCAAGAAAAATAAAAACTGTAATCTCTGATGGCTCTACTCTTATTCTGGCTGTCAGCAGTGCAGCTCTTCAAACCATTAGTTTCTGCAATTAAATGTGGAATCAATTAACTGCACTTAAGCCACTCATTTAGCTTTAAGCCTAGATCATAGAAGTAGGGTAAATGGTTACTCTTTTCAGACTTGTTATGGACTTTAGTGATAAAAACCCAACTATAATGTAATTTAGATCGATTTAGATTGGATTCTTCCCAGACTATGTTGCTTCCCACAGATTGTTAAAATGCTTGATGAAAAACACTAACTAGGTAATTGAGGAGCATGTGCAAAGTGCCTGCTGATCTCCTTAGGCCAGATATCCAAGCCTGTCATTGTCACAGGGCTCTGCCTTAGAGATGGAAAAACGACTGGATGTGATGCAGATGCAGATGTTGATGTCAGGTTACTTAAAACTAAGCCAGTGAGGATTAGATCATCCACCCGTAGGCCCATCTGACTTTTCTGGTCAACTACCAGCACTTTTTCCTGTCCAAAATCCCTGTAAACTAAGATTTATAGATTCTATGTATTAACATTTAATTAGTCTTTGAATCTATAATGAAAACGTTTTGACATGAAGGGATGGAAGTTTTTTTAAACTCCTACATGTATACCAGGTTTCTAACCCACCTGTGGGGCTTTGTAAAGGGAAAAAAGTCTGCTTCTAGGTAGTGTGCAGCTTGGTCCTGAATAGTTGAATCACAAGGACAAAATTCAAGCTGTAAACACTCTATTTTTTAGATAAGATCAGATTTTGTAGAAAATCCCTGCTTTATAATACAGATAGAAGCATGCCTACCATTGTCATCCAGTGCCTGTCAATAAGATTGTTAGTTTTGCTTGAAGATAAACCCCTATTTTAAACTTGGAAAACAGTTTCCAAAACACTGTGATAATATAAACCCTATGCAGTCATAAAATCCAGAAATAACTGAAGTGGCCATGGACTTATACATTGACAGTGGATTTCATTATAATGTCATCAATGTTAAAGACAGTAACGTAATCAAATTTTTGCTAACCTTATTTTGACCTAGTTAGTTCTCCTTGTGGGTAAGACTAGAAGTGACTTCAACTACCTGAAGATCTGTAAGTTTTGGGTCACCAGAGACAATAGTGTACCTACAGCTGCTCAGTGTTGTGTTTTACAGCCTGAGACAAACTTTGCTATGCATGAAAGGACAAAACATCGTAGACAGTTCCCACTTAAGAACATCATCAAACATCTGCATAATCTGTCTAGTGAGCAGCCAGCTCATTTCATCCCTGAAATTCTGCATGAGAAACACACATTCTTCTTGTTACATGGCAACTTAAAAACAACAAGCAATCCTTTCTGACACAAACCCTCAGAACTGTTTCTGCAGAAAAAAAAAGAACAAGTGGAAGAGAGCCACATTTAACAACTCCGGCATTTGCAAATAGTTATGACAGTCTGTAATGTTGTAACTTGTTTTTAAAACAGCTATTTTAGGACATGCACATTTAATGATCAGTCTCTTGGTCTTAGAGAGATACTGACTAAACAAGACATCATCCTGTAGACACACTATATAGGGTATGGAATTGTAAAACAAGTTATACAAGAGATCATGAAACTATAGAACCTCAAAGAGACACTCTTTTCTTCTGGTACAGAGAAAAAAATTCTTTGACTTGTCAGACACTCCCTTTGCCTTTTTGTAATGTCTAAAATATAATTAGTAAACTGTTTTGAGTCTAGACATTTTTAAATTTAAAGAACTAATAAAAAATTACTTACCCAATCTTCCTCTAGACTAAAAATGAAAATGCACCACTCTGTCCCCTGATTTTTATAACCTTCTGCACTCCTTCACTCCTAGCTGGTGTGTGGATCCCCTTTCTCCCTGGATCACATGAAAGTGTTCTATTAATGTGAATTGGCTGATGTTTGAGAACACTATGCTGGAGAGCTATGAAGTGTAAGGAATCTGACCCAGGGAGCTGCAGGGCTGTGACACATCAGTTCTTCACAGGAATTCTCAGTTGCTGGATGGGAATGACACGGGACAGGTCCTGCACACTGGGTGCAGCACGTTGGCACTGTCCTTGTTGTTGTTGGGATATGGATGGCTTCAAGCAGGGAGACGAGTTCCATGTTAAACCAATGGAACTGGAATTTTACCCTCTGGCTTTTCACTCCAGGACTGTGACTTCCACATATCGGGTTGTCCCTTTCACCTGACCTCGCAAGCAAAGGTTGGGAAAATGGATCAATTTAGCACGTGATAAATGTCAATAACAACAGCGCTGCTGAAAGTGACAGCTGCCTTAAGAAAACCACTAGCAGTCACAACTGCTCTGCAGATTTCCTAAGGAATGCCTTGCTGGAGCTCAGGATAAACATTCAAAGCCTAGGAATGCTAGCAGATTACCTGGCAGGATGGAGAGAAGGAAAAAGAAGTCTTCTGCCTCCGTTCCATTCTTCATCCCTTTGCCCGTGTTTGGTTTTCTCTTGCCCACGAGGGCAGAAAAGAGGGAATGCAGCTTTGTCTCTTCCCACATGGGATGAGATGGAGCTTTCAGCCCCCTGGTTGGAACGGAGTGGCTGAAGTTGGAGTTTTCCATGTGGGAGCCTCCCAGGGAATCAACCCCTGCCACTTCAGCGAGAGCTGTCTCAGCCAGAAACCCCAAAGCACATGTCCCTGCAATGGGAAACCCCCACCAAGCACAGAAATGGCTTTTAAGTAGAGCATGTTTTCAGTTACGTGGTACTTCTGGATAATCCTCCCTTGGAATACACCAGTTCAGAAAGGAAAAAACATTGCTTTCATCATAGGTTGTGAGTTACAGGCCTTTAAAAACATAAATATAAATATATCCACATCAGCACAAGGTACGAGGAAATGATTGCTGGGATAGCAATGGGAAATGATTCTGGGATAGGATTAAACCTGTCACAGAAGTGCTTAGGCTTAAGTCAGTTGTTTGCATGGTGTTGGCAAAGACTAAGACGTGATAATTTCTGGAGACTGCTATAAAAAATAGTGAATTTATGGATTTTCTGTACATACAGAAATTATTAGCATATTAAAATTTTTATGTCCAAAAAATTGCCATGCAAAACATGTGCACAAATCTTCAGAACACTAATTGGCTTTCTGCTTTTGCAAAAATCTGACATTGTTCCACATTTGCTTTTAATTTGTTTGTTCCTCGATTCAAAATGTGCTGGATGGACCACCAAGGCTGCAGCTGTCTGGCTATTCTCCACTCTGAGGCATCATTGATATATGTATATATTTCCTGCTCCTTCTAGAAAAGATTTTATTATTTTATTTTATTTTATTTTATTTTATTTTATTTTATTTTATTTTATTTTATTTTATTTTATTTTATTTTTCTACATTGCTGTTTGATTCTAGGGAAAAAGTGGATGGTTTTCAGCATTTTGGTCTCCAGCAGCATGACTTCCACATGTTGTTGTAGTAGCAACCTGGTGTCAGTTTTTCACTTAATGAAACCTCCCAAGTCCTTACAAAGAAAGGGTTTCTGGTGCCAGTGAGGATTTGGTCCTACCAGGATTTTTAACTTGACATCCCACTAAGTTGGGCCCCACTTTTTTTTCATAGTTCTATTAATAATTGTTCTTTCATATTCCTCTGAAAATACCTCCTTAGACTGGCACAATGTATACAGTGATGAGATGGGCTGTAACCTAATCCACTCTGCTGTGGGAATATCTGGTGCCAGATTTTCACCTCCCACAGGATTATCTGTAAATACAGAAATAAAAGCTGCTGCAAGAACCAAGTATACAAATATACACCTCTACAAATAAATTTGTTTGTATTCTGTTTGTATGTATTGTAAAACAATTTTTTTATTGTACTGTGTTTGTTTGTATTGTAAAACAATTTTTTAAATTAGCTACATTTATTAAAAGAGTTTTCCCTCATCTATGTTTGCTTGCAGAGCTGGCAGCTGAAAGCCAAGTATCTCAGATGTTTTGGTTCTGATGTTTTGAATTAGTCCAGGCCCCGTTTCAAATCACCAGGATTAACTTTATATCAGGAACAGCCATCACTGGGCAACAGGTCCTGTGCTGCCATGTTTTTAGAGAACTAATTTCTTGCTTTATCTCTTCCTCCTGAACAGGAGCATTTATTTTGGTGTATTCAAGGGAAATGCAAAAGGTTTATGCTTTAAAATCCTAAGTAACACTCCTGGGCAGTGACTAAATGGTCTCATTTAAAGACAACTCTTTTTCCATTAATGCCTGAGAACATCTGCTGGCAAATCAGGGATTTTCACATCAGGAGGCCAATTTCCAGAGCTGGACAAGTGATTAGATTTGATAGTAAATGGGACAGTGGTAGATGCACATTTTAAGGGCTCTAGATGAGAGCACCAGTGTGCTGGGCAATTCCCAAGCTGAGATGAACTGTGAACCCCACTGTTAATTCACTGCTCAGCACCATAAAAAACCAGATCACTGCTCTGTATTTGATGACAGTGGAGGTTGTGCTGAAATACAGCACCTGTATTATCGTGGTATATACAAGGTTACAACATTAGGAATTAGAATTCATTTGGGGATCCACTGCTAAATGCCAGAAACTCTACATTCATTTCTGCACTGAGAGGAGCAAAAGAGCAAGTGGTGAAATCTGCACACAGTGAAACTCTCCTTATAGATCTGAAATGTTTATTTTAGGACTCCTCTATATGAGTCTTCTCATTTCAATGGGAATAAAGTTTTATGTATATGCATGGATGAGAACTGAATGAACATCAGACAAAAAATAGCCTTGGTGAGTAAAGACAACTGGAAAATCTTCCAATCAATGGCACGTAAGACATTTTCTTCACTTACCATTTTCACTGTTGACAGTAACAATTGACATAGAGACACAAAAATAGCCAGGAAAGCAGAGATCTGATCATCTGGACAAGCAGAACTCTCAAAATAAAAATGCAGGGCAACGTCTTGCAATATTGCAGAATGTTGTGTTCCTATTAAGTATAGTGAGATGACAGTAAAAAATTGTAACTGACATTTGCTAAGCTTGTATTTGCATCCCAAATATTTTTTACCATGTGTTTGTGTACTGCAGTGTACAATGGGCCCCAGTCTTGTTTGGATCCTCTCTTCAGCCCTTCTGTGTCAGCATTCAAAAGCGAATTACTCATATTGAATTTGCAATGCAAATTTGACAGCACTCTACTAGTCACACAAAGAATAGAAAATTGTTCAAGAGTTCAAATATCATTCATTAATGTTTTACTGAAGTATTACATATTTTAAACATATATTTTGAAAGATAGCTGGTGCATAGTTGCAGTTCTGTAGTCCAGCTGAAGTACTGGTTTGGGGAAGCCGAAGCAGATCCATGTTTATATACTGAATCAAGCTGATGTATGAAGATGTTTCAGAAAACACTCCCAAAAATACCTTAAAAAACCCACCACAATAATTAGAACAGCATAATAGTATTAATTAACAACGAAGGGTAAGTGTGATGAGTTGTATTTTGCAGGATTCTTTTGAATCCTCTGTATTGAGAATAGTGTGACCAGGAAAGTGATCGTCCCCCTGTTCTTGGCATTGGTGAGGCCCCACCTCTGGAGGTGCATTCAGTTTTGGGCCCTTCACTATAAAAATGACATTGAGGTGCTGGAGAACTCTTCTTCTGAGGAACAGCTGAGGGAGGTGAGGATTTTTAGTGTTCAGAAAAGGATGCTCTGGGGGGACTTCATCGATGTGCACAAGTGTCTGACTTGGAGGAGGGTGCAGTGAGGTGGGACCGGTCTCTGCCGTGCCTGCAGTGAGAGGATCAGAGGAAATGCCTTTAAACTGAGATGAGGGACATTCACATTACATATAATCCTTTTTTTCACTGTTTAGGTGCTCAGGCGTTGGCAATAGGTTGCCCAGGGAGGTGGT
>VZRO01004728.1:0-33202 GCA_013397915.1 Daphoenositta chrysoptera | reverse complement strand
GAGATTCAAGTGCACTTGATAAGAAAACTTGGTAAGTTAAGATAACTTGGTAAGTTAAGAATAACTTGATAAGTTAAGATAACTTGATAATTAAAGACAGATAAGATATTGGATAAGTAAACATCTACTGAAGAAGATTGTATTTAGTATGTTGCAGAATAGAACTGCTATAAAATTTGTTATTAGCCCACGGGCATTGGTGTAAGAATGGTGAAGGGAATTTTGTAATTATTATTAGCTATTACTGTGTTACTTTGTGTTATTCCATATACGCATTGTTTAGTGTTATTTTAGAGACAAAGACAATCAGCGATCCGCATAATGAGTAACATAGTGGAGAGAACTTGGCTGGTGCAAATAGAAAGAAGGGGGGAATTGTTGTAAGGCATTCGAATCCTGCAACGGTGCCAGCCAAATTCACTGCAAGAATTCGTCAAGGTTACAGAACTGTAAGGTATTCTAAATTGGGAGAGAAGCAGTTTGGAGAACAAGATAACAAGACAGCAAGAAAGTAAACAAAGAAGGACTTCACCATCTCGGACTGTAACCAGTCAGGGTCTCTGAAGAGTGCATGCNGAACTTTTCAAAACAATTGCTCAAGGACACACAGCTCTCTGCTCTGGGCTCGGCGGCAGGGAGAGGGGAGAGGCGCCCTTGCTTTCCAGCCAGCTTTCGGCTCTTTCTCTCTGGAGAGAGTTTTCTTGGGACTTTTGGTTTGTTTTTTTCTTCTTCTTCTCTTTGGGACTGTTTTACAACACCAAAGCGCATCGGGGGAGACCTTTCCTTCCAAGGCCCCTGGAAGGGGCCAACCCAGCTCTGAGGAGGAGGGAGGCCACACCCAGAGAAGGACTCTGAAAATCGTCCCAGGTTTCCCTCCACAGCAAGGGATTTTATTATTTAGCATTATTATCCTTTTCTCTGTGTGTTTGTTAAATAAATCGTTTTTATCTCTTTCACTTTCCTTCAAGGAAATTCTTTTCTTTCCTGAACCTGGTGGTGGGGGGAAGGGGTGGTGGTATCCTGCCTTTCCCTTGGAGGATATTTCTCCTTTAAATTTGGCCAAAACCAGCTCATACGCTTAGCAGGAGGGGTGACAAAGGCTGTGGCTCTTCCTTTAGCTCCCTTCTCCCAGTAGAGTTCAAACATATAATAATAAGCAAACAGCAAAAACGTTTTTTAATTTTTGTAGGTAATTATGAAGTTTTCTTCTGCTTCCAGGGAAAGAATTTAGTAATGAAAGTATGCTGCATGCTATTCCTCTAAAAATAAGCTTGACAAAATTGCTACAAGAAAAGTGTCTTCCCTCTAACATGTCTACCATTTAAAATACAATTTGGGCCATATTTCACAGAGTGGTTGACATCTTCCTCTTCCCAATCCTAAGTGAAGTCCATGTCACTCTACGGTCAGGCCCTCCAGCTGTAGCCATCAGCATTTCACATGCCTCATCTGAGAACTGGAGTTACACTTCAACTAAAGAGAAAAGAGTGCCTAGACAGGTAATGCAGCCAAAAAATCTTGACCACCAAGATGTAATAGGATGAGTTCTCACTTTTCCCTATCTCCATGGCTGTAGACAAAACATAAGTGTCTGATGTTGACTGGTTTCACAGTCTTCTTACATTTAGCTGGCATTAAGTGAGTTTAATCCAGGTCTATGGCATTTTTCCGCACTGAGGTGGTAGAAGTGCTAGAATTTTCTGGGAATTGCAAGGCTACATTTTCCATTCCAGATTCATGTAGCAGATGTGCTAAGCTTCTACAGATATAGCAACTGCAGCAACAGAGCTACATCCAGAAATGATGAGTGTAGACTAAATACAAAGGGTTTGTCTCTGTGATAGAATTAAACTTAATTACTCTGATAAATTATTTCATGTATTTCATATTTTCTTTCTTCTTTTTTTTTTCATGTTTAAGTGATTAAAAAATTTCTGTCTTTTATTAGTGAGAATGAAAATTTTCCAAAGCAGTAGATGAGGTTGGATCCCAATCTCCTGTGCTTGATGGCATGCTTTTCCCAATTATTGCACATTTTCAAATATGTGACCATAGTTCTATTGCAAATTTTTTGGTTTGGGTGATACAGTTACAAAAGTAGACATGGTGAACTCAAAACAGCTGGAGATGTGTGAGGCAGAACAGCAGTGATGCAAGAGCTACATTAGTACCAGTGCGATCAGTACCAGACCAGCCATCTGGAAATATGATCTCTTGTTTCTTAAATATATCTCAAAACCAGTCGTGCTGTTGACACTTCATCTGACTAAGATAATTCAGGCAGTTTGTTACTGGGAATATTTACCTGCAGCTGTTTGGAGGGTTCACGTGGTAAAATCTGCTCTTTAATTACTTTGCCACAAATACTTGTTCCAATGAAATGCCCACTTGTAGTTAATAAAAATATATCGTTAATGTTCAATCTTGCATGCATTCAGATGAAAACTGTGTAAATGCCAGCAAGAGAGTCAAGCAAATTGAATCCAAACTCCATATCAAATGAATTCAGCTCTTGATTGCTTTTGAAGAAAAGATTAAATAGTAAACTTCAAGACCTCACTATAGGAACCTCTAACAGATTCACATATAAGGAAGTAAAAATAAAAATCATCATATACTTTAAAGTCTTAAATATTAATTTTCTGAGTCAATAGTGTTTTCTACTAGAACATCTCTTGATTTTTTTTCCCATTTTTCATATGAAACACAATAGTTGGAGCAATGGTGCAAATTTTTCCCCCCTACACAGTCAAATTCTAATGGGATTTCTTTTCTCACAACTACAGACCCCACAGCTACTGGCACAGGAGTGCCACAGTCGCTCAGTTCCAGTGGCTGATAGAGGAAGTTACACTGTGCAGCAATTGCTCCAGGTACCTGCTGTGGACCTGGACATAACATGGTGGAACAATCTTTTTATAAGTAGAAACAGGAACACTCTGATTTCAGTTACAGTGAGGCACAGTTTTCTTGGTCTACTTATTTTGCATATGCCCGATATTTTTGAACTTTGTTTCGGAAGTTTATTCTCTACTTGTTGTTCCCCATCTATAATTGCCTCTTAAATGAATCTTTTTCCACTATCAGATCCAGATGACTTTGTTTCCCTTCCTGAGGAAGCGAAGACACCATTACCTGTCCAAATAATTAACTCTGGGTAGTCATTTGTGTTTCCTCTGCTGGGCAGCACCCTGGCTATTATTGCAAAATGAGAAGGCTCAGCACCACATTAGGCCAAAAATTATTTATGAGCAGATGTAAAAGCTACTGACACTGCCGAAGTAAAAAGTAATAAATGTCAACTGAGCTTTGAAATGTTCCATGCTCTTTCAGCTGAGGTTCTGGTAGAGCAGCTAAATATACTACAGTATGCATTGTATCCTTGTAACACTGATTGCTAATTCCAGAGGCTCAGGTAACTGAAGCTTAACCAAATGAATGCTAAACATGTCTATCAACACCACTGAATCCTGTTGTGTTACTGAATAAACACGATCAAGGGAAGGGCTGGAAGGGAGAAGAGAATTTGGCTGTTGGTGACAATTTCCAGTTGTGAAGCAATTATTTAGATAGCAGAAGTTAGTCTGAGAATAAGGAGTTTAGTAAGTGCTGGATTTGCATAATAGTAACACATGTCACTTTAAATTTCCTCCTGGCATTTTCACGCACTAATAAAATTAATCCTAATTATAAATGTTATACAAGTCTCACATAACGTGAATTTACTTGTATGTACATTTGCATTATCCTCATTTTTAAGTGTGCTGATGATTAACATTAGTAGCCAAGTTATTACGTTAACTGCAGGAGTATACTATACACCATCTTTTAGAAATTAAATCTTATGCACATTAAATGTGCAGAGAAGTCTAAAAATTTACCCCTAATCAACTGTACAAAACAGAAAAAAACCAAAAATCCTTAAAGCAAGATCAGGATTAAAAAAAAGCGAAATCAAGATTAAATACTGTACTTGACATACGTAATTTAAATATGAAAAAAAAGCATTTAAAAAAAAAGCCAAAAACCATCACATTGATTTTTGATACTGGAAATGGAAGGAAGGTTTTCAAAGAAGCCACTCAAAGAAAATTTACAGAAACTCACTTTCTCATATGAATTTTTAGGCTACAACACTCCATTTTACAGGTATTGTGTGAAAAATATGAATGACATTAAATTTCTTTGAGCACTATTATTGTTATTCTGAGCTAGACCATTCTCCAAAGTGAGTCACTGTTGCCATCTGGAAGCCAATGAATTGAATTAAGATGTTTATATCTTACGTGAAGACTAAAAAAGCACGGCAAAAGTTGTAAATATAACCTGAGGTGAAAGAATATGAAAACATGGATCACTTCCATGTGAAAACAGTGAATCTCACCTTGCAAAATTTACTAAACTGTTGTACAGAGCATATAATTCAGTATAATCAGGATATGTATTTATTTAAAATTTGTGATCAATTTTTCTGGTTTTTGTTACATTTCACCAGAGTGGTTTATCTTCATCCTGACCTAAACTCCTGAAATCTCTCCATTAATTTTAATAAACTTTCAATCCATCCAGTAGGAACTTCATTATATGAAGACTTCCTTATGGAGAAATAATTCTTTCTAATTTTCCATTTTCTGAGGACAGGAAAAACAAAACAAAAAAATTATATCTACTGGCATACAGACAATGTAGAATAAAGTTATGTGGAGTCTACTGGCATCTGTCAAACAAGAAATAATTTTTCCCACAGTCTATAGCATTGAATTTTCCTTGATAAATCCAATGACAAAGTGTTTTTGTCAAAAAACAGCCTCAGAAAAAATGCATTAGCATATGGTTAGTATTGCACTCACATATCCAGCTGCCTCATCCAATTATCCTAATTTAAAACAAGAATAACTTATGTTTTCTAGTGAATGCCATGTAGAAGCTGTGCCTACATTGCATCTTCTAGTAATTTACACAAAAGGTTTGGACAATCCAGCAGAATAAATCCTATGAGACAACACATCTCACAGACTTTTAAAACACATTACCTTAAGAAATAGTGTTGGTTTAGAAACAGGTGATCTCGAGGTGAGGCTTTGAGAATTCTTCCATCCGAGGCAAACCTCGCAGCAGTGTCTGAGGCCCTGGTTTGGTCCAGCTTGTAGAGCTGTCCCCAGGTTTGCAGGAAGCAGGGAGTTCCTGCAGCTCTGGGCTGCTGCCGAGCCCCCAGAACCAGGCTGAACCTCGGGCTCTGCACCTGCACCCTTCCCAGTCTCTGGCTATAGAGGGGCTCCAGCACTGCCCTCACCCCCAGTGCCTGTGACCCCCTGCAGCTGAGCAGGTCCTGACAACCTTTCTGACTGGGAGCTGCAGCAGCAGATGTCATTTTTCTTTGTTTTTTTTTTTTTTTTTCTAATTAACATTTTTGCATGGCTAATTAAATTTATTAACAAAGCTATTTCATTGCTCAGTAAATAAGAGTTCATTAAAAACACATTATTGAATGCTTAACAACAACACAATAAAAAGTATAAAAGGGGTAAGTAAATGATCATATTTGTACTTATATCATAGTATGAGAATGCTCATTAATATTATTTATTTTAGATTGCCTCAGTAAACATTATTATTTATAGCAATGCAACACATCGTTAACAAGTTTTAATGATCTTTTATTTATTCAGTGAATAATGAAAACTGATGATGTGCAAGCATTTATTCAAGATTTTACAGCTTGTTAAAAGATTGTATTTGCACACGAGAACAATTAACACACCAGCACATGAGAGATTTTATTGATAGCACAAAGACAATCTTAGGAAATTACCCATGACCAGCTCTGGAGCAGATAAAGACAAAATCTGAACTCTGCCAGAAGAGTACATGGGGCCTTACTGACACTGAGGTTCAGGACTGAGCATTCATGAAAGTGTTTTCACAAAAAGGTACAGGCCTTTTTGTGTGTTGGTGTGTGGAGATACACTGCATGGTTTCCATCAGCTGAAGCAGTCTGATAAATTGATAACGTTCTTACATGGACCACTTTAAACAACTTTAAATATCTGATTTCACATATGAACCTGTTTCCCCTGGAGTTACGTGAAGCTTTTCTTTTCAGTTTTGGGGAGAATCAGATTTTCCCCTCAAGTTGATATGCAATTTAACATTTCCCCACACATAGAACACCCAGGCAGTCCCAACTCAGTTCTCCAGTGTCTTTGTACAACCACCTTAGCTACCTTCATCTATATTATTTATTCATTATGGGTTGTATGGAGATGAAAGCCTAACAATTCTTTAGTCTCACAAGATTCATGTAAATGGTTTAGTCATCCAAAATCCAATTGCTGCCTTGTAGAGTTCAGTCTCTCAGGGTTAGTAAAACAGTAGAAAAGTCAGTGTATTTTGCATGTTGCTGACTGATTCTTACAAAGGTATTTGCTTGTGTGCTGAAGAGAGACATGGGAAAAAACACCCTGGTGTATATGAATTACATTTACTGAAGAGATTGTTTTGTCTTCTGATTTGCTACCAAAGTAACTACAGACTTCCTTACTGCACACAGAGAGATGCCATAGCACAGTGTGTTTCATAAGTCACTTCCAATTCCCATCAACTCCAGAACTGCTTTATAAATTGCTGGAGTAAGTTAAGTTTCCAGCTATCACAGTCTTATGTAATTTCCTGAGACACCTGCATAGTTGCTCATGAGAAATCTGTTGGAACAAGCAATAACCTGAGTAAAAATAATATAAAGATTGTAAAAACAGGTAAAAATATAATGTAAATTAAAACAGTATGGTGAAGTTTCTCAATAGGAGGAGTGAGCAGGATTCAGTACCACTGAGCTCTGAAAGCTGCTACCTTAACAACAGCTTGGGATTAAACACTAGAGCACAAAATTCAGAAATATGACTTTAAACTCTAACAGACTTTTATTTTCATACAGCAAAGAGAGGTTGGCTGGTTTTAATAAGAAGTAAGACCTTTTTGCCCACAATTATCTGTATTTTCAGGTGTCTCTTCTTCACTGCCTGATAGAATACTTCTGATGTAGCACAAGTTCTTCCTCTTAGGGCTTGCTCTACAGGTATTAGTGTATTCATACGGAGTGAAACAATCCCTGGAGTGTTTGACTTCTGCATTGACAGAACACTTAAGGGTTTTGTTTGTTTGTAAATAACCTCAATATGGTTTCAAAATGAATGTGAACTTGAAGCTTGTGTTTGTCAAACATGCAGGAAAAAAGTTGTGTCACCAAGACTCAGAAGCCTGAACTAGTGGATATGAGACACAGGAACACTGTGTAGCACTCAATAAGCAGTCATTTGCATAAGAAAGCACACATTTGACAACACCCAGTAAGAGGCAAAGTTATGAACATCAATTATTTCCCTTATGTCAGTACAAACCATCTCACTCCTCCTGCATGAGAGTTCTGTGGAACTCTGTGTGCTTTGGCCTGCCTGTGTTGTAGCTGTGCCTTTGCCTCCCTCGACACGGTGTGCTCATGGGAAAAGCATTTCCTCCTGGGGTATTCCTTCTGTACTTACCCCCATATTTTGTTCAGGGAAAATAAACTGATAACACTACTGCTCATGCACAGCAATGGCACTTTGAAGACTTGCACAAATGACACCATTAAAAGTAAGGCTTGATCAAGAGGGACAATGTTATTCAGAGAGAACAAAACTTAAATGGGAACTCCAGGATGCCATTTGTACATCCAATTTCAAAGTGACTTATAAAAAATCTTACATTAACAAAATGAGTGAATGATATATAAGTAAGTAATTCTTAATGGAGATAATAGCCATAGTAAAAAGTTGAAAGCAAACCCTAGGTTAAACAAATTCTCACACAATTTGAAAGTACAATCAAGAATGACTTCACTGAAATGAAAATATATTTGGAGACTATTTGGCTAAAGGAAGCAGGTTTACATCATTGACAGTTATTGACTGTAGGGACTCAGCTCCTGACAGAAATTGAGGTATTTTACAATGTCCTTAAAGGAGTTTATTTCTTCCTGAGATTATCATGAAGGCATTGGGATCCTAGAAATTTCATAAGAAGTACTGTTATGCTAAATTTTGGTGTTCTGGGATGTATATATGATATCAGAAGAACTGGCTTCCTAAAGAATGCCATATAACTACATGTGGGTATGACAGAGGCAAGGCTGCAGCCAGGCTTCCTCACTGTTGTGCCATGAGGCAGAGACAGTGGACTGTAATACATTTATTTGTCAGGCCTCTTCAGAGAGCACTTGTCATTAAACCTCCAGAGAAACCAGTACTGCCCTTGCCCAAATCCATAAAGAATAATTGGACTTTTAACCGTAAGGAAATTTAATTATTCTTTTAAAACTCCTTCCAGAAAAGTGGTGCCCAGCAGGAAGAAATTAGAGTATGTCACTACAGCTCCTTGAAATACGGATTTATAAATAGGGACTGGGGAAGAATCAGACGTAAATCTCCAGACTGTAGAAGTGTAGGAGGGACAGAGCAGAGTGGGGTTTGCAGAGTGTTTCTTTTTAATTAGTAAGGAAACTGAGTGGTAAATCCACTTTAAAAGAAGCTGTCTCTCGGCCAAAACAGAAGATGGGCATCATCATTTCACAGAAGTTTCTGACATCTCTAATTTCTTTATTCCCAAGGCTTTCTACAGAGGTGGGAAGTGCTGGGTTGCTGTAGGAATTCACAGCAATATAGGCCAGTCCTTCGCCAGCACACAAGACTCTTGTATTAAACCAGCATCTGACATAAGTTTTCCCAGCACATGAGCAGTGGATTCCCTTCATTTTCCAAGCCCAGTAACAGCTTCTGTACACTACGCTGCTATTGCCTGGTGATGCTACAACAAGACTATGCCCTTGACAGCTTTTACTTTAAACTTTATTAGGCTTGCACGCCTGCATAAAGACAGGTTATATTTACCTCTCTAACTGAAACTGGCAGCTCTTGTTTGTATAAAACAGAGACAGAACAACTCTGGGTCAAATCAGTTCATCCACTGTTTGGAAAAGACTGTTGGACTTCATTTCAGTGTAGACAGCACTTTTTCTTTAACCCTTCAAATTGCCTTCACTTTTCTACCTCACATTCTTCCATCTGGAAAACAACTTAATTCCGATTCCCACTTTACTGTTAATTAACATTGACTTGATTATCAGTTAAGTATATATTTAAAGTTAATCAGTAGATACATAAATTTCAGAACCAGGGCCAACATTTCAGCCAGGCAAATCATATAAACTATACAAACCAATAAATATTCAACAAAGAAGGTAATTTTAATGATTTAAAATAAAAAGTTATTTTAAAAGTACCATTACCAAAATAATATTATGCAGGTTAACTTTACTGGTGCCTTTGTTTAGGAAACTCACACCAACTAAAAAGAATGGTAATTTCAACATGGGCGAAGGAGAACGGTCGTTAAGTGAGTGCTAATGAATTTCTCCTTTATTAAAATATTTTCAGACTGGAAACTGTGGTCTCAGCTCATTATAGCACTAATTGTGTTTACTCACTTATTTACTCAAAAATAGCTAAGGTACTTACTGGAATTACTTCAATACACAGCAGAATGGAGTTGAATGGCAGCAAAGAGGAAAGTGGAGAGCTTGCAAATTTAATTTGCTAACTACATCCAAATTATTAAACAGCTGGTTTCTTCAATTTATTTTGATTTACAGATGCAAATACAACATGGCTCAGGACCTCTGCCCTCAGCCATTCTACGATCTGTGACAGTGAGCACTTCTCACCGTGGCCCTTTCTCTACTGCCCAGGCAGCAGTGGCAATATCCAGGTATCCACACAGTTTAAGTACTAATTCCTCCATCCTCTACTACCATTCCTGAGGTCGAATATTAACCAAAAAGGTCATCATTCAACAGAAGGAAAAGATTGCTGATTCAATAGTGAAAGTTTTGGGAGATTTTTCAGATTGAAAAAAAAAATAAAAAGGTAACTGTGTGTATTTCAGAGAATTACTGCTGATAGTCTATTGAGCATCAGCAGTGTTCTCTATAAAACTGGCCCTGAAAGTAAGTGTAGAATTGTGCAACTGAGTGTAAATGGATGTGCTTCTTTGTGTGTGCCTGCAGAGTCACCTGTACAGAACACACAATACCTGTTACGGAGTTTTTAATGCTGCATTAGCACTGAAATCTGTCAGTTAAAGAACAGGGTGAATAAAAATCCAAAGCACTTGTCCTATGAGTCCTCTTCAAAAAATGAACAGCAAAATTCATGTCCATGAGACTCAAGTGGGACAACGTAACATGATGAGGCTCAATTTTCACAACATTTTATTCTGAAGAATTCTGTTTTCAAATAGAGCAAAAACTGACTTATTCAGCATTGAAAAGTACACTGTAACTGAAATTCTACAGTCGTCTACATGTCCTTAAAATTAGTATTGTATGTACTAGGTAATTTCTGCATTAAAGAGCATTTTATAAGCTATTTCTACAAAGTTATCATAAAACATAGCCAATACAGCCAATTCTATGGTCAACTGCTTCTTGCGATCACTTCTAGGTGAAAATGTCACCATATTTCATCAATATATAACTACAATTCACCAGAAGTCTCTTGGTAACATTCCTTATGGAGTTAAGGCCAATATTTTACAAATAAGAAAATTTTTTAAATGTCATGACCTAATTTAGGAAGGACCATTAATACCCACTAGAGCATCAGGAACAGAAAGCAACAATGTCTTTGTAAGGCTGCTCTGTACTTCTAATCATTGTTTCATATTTGTAGCACTTGCAGAGGATGAAGACATGTATTATTGATGAAGTGTGGGCAATTTTTTCTGAGCTCAGTTTTTCAGCTATCTTTGAATTCCAGCCTCCTTTTAGAGGGCCAGGGTGCTTCCAGTCCTGTGTATTAGTTGGGAAGTTTTAAATAAAATTCCTTTTGACCTACATGTTATTATCGAGGATCACATTTTCTGCAAACAGATTGTCAAAAATGCAAAATGTACATTCTTCAACCTAACCTTTTATGGAGTCTTTCTAAAAATATAATTAGCTAAAAGGACAAGTTAGAAATCGTGTTAATATTAATTGTAGCAGATGGAATTTTGAGGGGAAGAAGAAAGGCTAATTTTAATTTCTTATTTAAAAATAGAGCTGCACCAGCTGCAAGTTATTCCCAGCCAACTTGTATTCACAGAAACTGAAAAAAAGACTGTCAAGCTCATGGGTAGCCAACATCCTTGCTCACAAATCTAGAGGCAGCAGTATAGGACTTCTGAACTTGTGATGCACTGCACACAAACCCTTCTCCCAGAACACGATGGCTATGTTAAACTGTGTCAAATCTTAAAGACATTTATTCTGAGGATAAGAATTCATAGCACTTGTCACCATAGGTGATGTTGCCAAAGCTGTGCAGAATATCGGCAATTAGCCTACTCCGTAGTCATATGTAAGCAGAAAATGTGCTTGTTACCCAATGCAGGTCTGCTTGGTATAAATAATTCTAGCAGTTATAAGTGCTGATTTACTTTAGAAACATGGAGCCTAATCTGGCTTCAAATTCTTCAGACTTCTTCGGAAGGATTTGAAGGTGCTTTTTGGTTCATCAGTTAGCTGCTTTTACCAGATTAATTGATGTATTATCATTTTTTGGGGGAAAATCCTCTTTTGACTTTTAAATTCCCAGATGTACACATATCAGCAGTAGCTGCCTTATCAGAGACAAGCCTTTCCTGCTGAAGTACATTTCATTCCTAGGAGTGCTTCATGGTATCCATTCAAACTCAGTTACTCTATCTGAAGTTTGTCCAACTCTAAGGTATTCAGGAGTTAGTTTTGACATTTTTCCCACTAAATTAATGGGTGTCTCACCTCTCTGAAAACACAAATGCCATTTAGCAGATCAGGTGCCACCTCCAGTAGCTGACTAGCCCACTAACTTGACTCAATGTCGTTAAACTTCCCCCACATGGTGACTCAGTTCGTGCATTTCAGTGTAAAGCACCTCTAGTTAAAGAAACTCATATTGTACATCTGCTCATAAATTGATTAAAAATGCTTCAAAGAGACTCATTCAATGGATTAATGCATGCAGGTCGTTACTGACTGTTAACTGAGATCTGAACTGATGGAAATTAATTTCTTCAGGATTAAATTAGCTTGTGCTAAGGGATTCTCATAGCTTTTGAAGGAAAATGCAAGAGCATCACCATCTCCTCATCTCCAAAGTCTGCTTTGAACTTCTCTACTCTTTTTAAAAGACCTTGTAGACAAAATTTGTTTCTAGCCTAAATCTTGTTGCATAAACTCTGGTGTTGGACATTTCCAGAGACTGCAACTTATCCTTCAGGCTTTATTCACGGGTGAACCACATCCAATGTAGCATGGATATGCTGCCAAGAGAGACGTCCTTTCTTCAGGAAAATGGGAGGTTAATGCCATTTTCTCTGCATAACAAAATGTAAATTTCCCAGTTTATCTGGCTATATATATGATTCAACTAAGTAGAGATATATGATTCAACTAAGTAGAGAGTTTTTACAGCAGTACCAGAAATTCTATTGTTACTAAGAACTCTCCTTTGAGTGTTGCTCATGGTATTCCAAGGGTTAAGCTTTGCTTTCTGTGTTTATTTGAAACATTGTAGAACTCCTTCCTATCTCATGTTGCAGCCTTAAAATCCAACTGTACTTTATTATCAACTAATTAACATTTCTTATCTAAAGTTATTTGAAGCCTGCTTTCTAAATAAAAAGATGGTTGAAGAGGTGGGTAAGATCAAGACAGGAGTAATAGCGCTATATTCTCATGTCTCAGCCCCAGCTGATATAATACATACCAGTCTTATATAATATGTTAAATTATATAATAGTGCTTTTTTTTTTATCTATACGTGCAGTTTAACACTGGTTGAAACAGAATTAACTAATTTAATAAGTATCTGATTATGTCCAGAATAACTGTTGGGAGGTATGAGGGGAGAGAAGAAGATGAATAAATATATTTAAAATATCCGTGTATATATATGTGTACAAATACACATATTTAAAATACTCCTTGCTGTGTTTTTCTTTTAAAAGTTTAAGTTTATTGACTTTAAATTCTTTATTAATTTGAGATCATAATAACTTAGAGCTCCTGAAATTTTGAAGTAAAATAAAATCTGACTTCAAAATGGAACATGGCAAATTCAGGCTGACACTAATCACTATGGACAGGCAGGTTTCTTTTAGCTTTACAATCATATCCTTGCTACAACATCAGAAGATGAGCTAAGAAAGCAGCCTATTCTTACTGCGAAATCAAGTAGAACATGAATTTTCTGACAATAAAGCCCTTTTAAACACAGAAATATAAACAGTGTTTCCCTAATCCTTGTCAAAGAAATAATAATGGCAAGTGCTTCGAGTGAAACTAATATTTGCATAACTTCATTAAATTGACAGATACTTTTTCTAAAATTCCATTTAGCCACCATTCATCGGAGGTGAAATACATTAAGCACTTATGGAAAAGGGTTTAACTGCTAAATCTAAAAACTAGGTTAAAGATGTAGAGTACCCACTTCTTGTACCACTTGCTAGGGGTATGCAGCAGCTTAAATGTGAGTCCTGAATCCTTGAATGACCATAAGGATATGGTCTTGGAACCACCAAGAATAAGAATTGTTTATTCATTTTTTTCTCTCCCTCTCCCCCAACATACATATCTATATATATATATAGATATATAGAGATATATATATTTATCATATATGTGAAAAGTGAGAATTTACACCTTTTCTCATCAGATAGGGACAAAAGTTGTAATCCTCAACCTCAATTTACTATTTGCATCTTTTCTGACAGCAACAACCTAATCCTTCCGAATGTAGGGAGATCAGCTTCACTGGCTGCACTGACATAAGGCTATCAGCGAGAGTCATGGAAGCCTGGGAGAGAGAATGAAGGCAAAAAGAGTTCTCCTTATGTGGTTTCTTTTTGCTATCACCAACAATTTGCAGTAGCACCATCACCTTACAGTCTACTAAAGGGTCTTGCCTTTAATGCTGCACGGCACAGGCATTCTTGCAGTCATAACATGTTCTATGATGTGTGACCTTTCATTAGCTTTATTTAGAGATTTTTGTTCTTATTAGCCTTAGGGAACAGCTCTTCAATGGCCAGAATGTATTGGCTAGTAGAAATTTATTATCACAATTATGCTATGTTAATGTATGATTTTCCATTTCACTTTTTATTCCTGACGTGCCTGTCTTGCTCCTAATCGGGGAAATTTAGCTGGCTATGGTTGTCTTTTGGACCATAAACTAATTTCTCACAAGACAAACAAATCACAACAGAAGTAATTTAACATTTCATTAGAACTCTGGCTCTTTTTACCTGTTAGAAAAGTCTATTTGGGTTATTTAAAAAGTGAAACAGAGATGTACGATCATGTCTGTAACAAAATTCCTGTTATTGAAGAGTGCAATTCACCTCTCATCACTGGCTTCTAAAATTTTGGCATCTGGCAAAAATAATCAATGCTTTTTTTCTTCTGTAGCAAGAAATTCAGTACTTTCAGAGTGTGATTGCACATATGTTATGAAAGACATTTAAAATAGCTGGGATTAACAGTCCACAAAAGGCACCATCTCGCTCCACTGTCTAGGAAAATTCCTGATTGCTGGATTAGCCATGTACTTCTAAAACATCAGAATAAACAATAATATCCTCATCTACTTTGTCAATATGGCTAAATTAACACCACAGCAAAACCTTAAAACTAATGAGATAAAACTCCCATTAACATATATAAAACTATATGCTAATAGTGCATGTAGACAATTTGACAATAAAAGATTTGAAGACAATTTTTTAATCAATTTTAGTTTGGTTATGAAAAGGGTGTGCTATAATTTCTTTTGCCTAGTTTGGTAAATATTTAAATTATTTAATCTTTTCTGTGTGAAAATTTTATAGAGAATTTCAAAATCTTACATTTGACCTACTGTCAACAAAATAGGGCAAGAAAGCTTTTCCTGGAACCCTGCAACTACTGTGATGGCTCTAATGCCTTTGCCCTAAACTTTAATCTGCAATGGACTGAGCCAATCCACAGTATTATTTAAAAAGTAGTTTTCTGCACAGCTCAAGAAGAGACTACATCATAAATAAAAAAAAGTCAGTGGTGACTGCACCGAGCAGTATTGCCTAATTTGAGAAGAAGGTGTGCAAGGCAAAATCTGATTATGACATGATAAATGTAATTATAAAAATACTCCAAACAAGTGTGATATATTGTAGGCATATCAGGAAACAAAGTTAAGGTGGGCACAATAAAACAGTGCTATGGAACTTTGTATGAAACTTGCTATCACAAGATATCATTGAGACAAGAGGTTTAGGGGAGGTGAAAGCAAACACAAGACTCTTTGCAGCTGAGCGTTTCCCAGAGAATACAGAACTATCAAACACTTTACTTTTGGGGTTAGGTCATAACATGACTTTTGCCTCAGGTCAGGAAGTGTTATCTGTCTCAAATAATAAGCCTGAGCAGTTCAAGACTTTATAAAGGCTTCACATTTTTTCCTGAGAGATGCATCTCCCACTGCTGGACATCAGGATGCTTGACTCCACCAACAATTTCTCTAACCTAATCCAATTGTGTCTATAGGAAGATTAGTAGTAAGATCTGTTATTATATAATTTCCTCCTTACAGGCAGATCATGCATTATTGCCATCCATTTATAGCTCCTGAACATGCTTGGCATCTTGCTGACTAATCTTATCAATATTTTCATCTTGCAGTATGTATATTACATTCTAATCAGCAACACCTTATGGGTTTTTTTTCTTTATTCGTTTAGTCTCAGCTTCTATTTAATTTTCCAAAGTCTTGAATTCTTCAAAGCTGCTTTATTTTTTTGTAGAAACTATAAAAGTCCAACCCTGGGGCAGATGCATTTTTTTAGCATTTCCTTTAAGTCTCATAGCAGGTAACATCTGCCCTAAGTCATTGGATTATAAAATGATGTGATCTGAGGAGACATCTGACAAGTTACAATGGATGCCACAAGGTAATTGCCACAAGTTTAAAAAATTCACAATGCTTTTCAGGAATGACTATTCCCTACCTGCCCTGTTTTCTAAGCAAGTAACCAACTGTATCAGCCTGCTCCTGTTCTTTTAAAAATAACCTTTATTCTCATTGCTTTTCCCTGCAAGACACCTGCCTTGGGCCCAAAGTAGTGAGACAATTGACAGAGAGTGTTTGGAAATGGCAGTAGAACACTGTACTTTGAATGTTGCCCTCTAAAATTCCCCTAAGAGGTGCAACTTTAAAGAACAAGTAAAATTAGCCAAAGTTTCCAAATTGCTTTTCTATAATTAATCTTGTTAAAATCTGTATTACTCCAGCCACCTATAGATCTCTTAAGGCTTTTGATTATATGAAAATCCACCAATTTTATTCCAGCATATATCTGCAAGGAGCTACAGTGTCTAAGGTATGCTGAAACAGAAATGCTCTCATAAATACTATTCAAAAATGCATTTGTACGGACACTGTTTCTGCACAGTCACTCCTTTGCTCTTTAAACATCAGAGAAGAAACCAAAAACCATGCAGAAATGGAATTCACTTTGGCAAGCCAAGTACCCCAATACAGTGATAAGAATGTTTTCTTTGTTTAATTTGTTGCATGGGACTCAAACATATTTCAAAACTTTATGAAGCTGGAATTTAAAAGCATCCGTTACTACTAGCGTTCAGTTTTCTCTTCAAGTGTGACACGAAATGATTGAAGATTAAGTAGGGATGGTTCAGTTTGAAATAGTAGGAGCTCCTAACATGCTAAAAGTAAGCATTTCCTAAACATTCCCAAGTTAATGTCAAAGGAATCCTTTAGAAAGTGGTATTATGCTATTTAAATACTGAATTTTATACTCTTTATTTGTTGTTATTATTTAAAATGACACATTAATAAAAACTGATATGACCCTGTAAGCCTACAGAAAAACACACATACCTCTCCTATGACCATCTGTGTCCCCTAAAAATGGGATTTCAGTGAAGCCAGGACCTGTGAAGATACTGAGATGCAGCATTTGAAGAGCAGCTGAGGAGGGCAAAATGTCCTCTCTACCCCTCTGCATCTGTGTCTCCTCATCACTGACACTACACTGTGAGATCCATCTCGCCTTCCACTGAGAGGTTTTGGATACAGGGGACGGAGTTTATCCTGGAGCTTTGGAAAACTTTTAGCTAGCAGGCACTCTTTGGTGAGGTGACTCACAGGAAGCACACAATGTATGTAATGATCATTACTCTCAGCTGTCTCTTGTAGGTTCAGCCCCCCTGTCCCAGTCCCTAGGAGGGCTCAGGTGGTGTCTGGTTTAGTGTCTAATAAGAACTCTAAATCAGACTCTGGATGTTAAAAATGTTAGAATATAAAGTACTAGTAAAAGGAGAGTTGGATCTGTTTCTCATGATCGAGCTGCTGGACACCATATTCTAACAAATGCAGCTGGCTTTGGATAGATTGTTTCCTTGAGAGTGTTATATAAAAAAAAGAGACTTAAACACATGTGTTGTACAGAATATTATATATGTAGTGTTGTGAATTTCTGGGAGGTTTTCTCAGCCTCCATCAAGCATGCAGCATTCTGGTTTACAGGAGAGGAAGGAAAGTTAATTTACTTGTTAATTTTGAAGGTCATGTAGCCAGTTCATTTGTACACTTTATTGTAGCCTGCATTGTATGGCATTTCTGTTTGACAGTTCTATCCTTCGAAATTCTACAAATCACTGCTCAAAGAGAAATCCCTTCAACATGGGAAAACATATGACTTACCACAGCAGTTCAAAATAGAAATATTGTGACATATTATGTCACCAGTCACTCAGTGAATATTATCAATAGCCACCACAAATACTAAATAAACTTTACAGGCAATACAAATAATTACACCCACAGCTGTGTGAGACTCGACCGAGTCTTTGGGTTTGCCATTTGGAAGACCATGCTCTTGTGTAGTTGTTTGCTTCCTAGTGTTGTTCCTTGGCAATGTAAGGCCAGGAACTTCTTTTGTTTTGTTCATGACAGCTGATTACATAATTCTGACCTTCTATAAATAATTCTCAGGTCTTAAGCAGAACTAATTCCCTTTTTCCAGTTACAGATTTTACTGCCTTTGCCTCAGACAACCTTCGTATCACCTCCATCCCACTTGCTGTGGTCTTCAAATTGCCTCCATGCAGTTTACGCTGAACTGAAACTTAGCTTGAAAGCATCACTTGCACTTCATCTTTGTTACAGCACCTATTTATAAACTCAGTGTCTCAGTTGCTAAAATGTATTACTGGGCTGTTTTTGGGCCTGTGGTGCTATCTGAATAATGGTGCTTTCCATGAACTACACAAACCTTATTTGTAACTTAACAATGATAACATTGTGAAAGTCAATTTCCAAGGAGAAAATCGAATCCATGACAGATGGAACTTTGTGCCAGACCCTCTTGGCAAGAACAGGACCAGCAAAACCAGCTCCCTTAGCCCCTTTCTATTGCCATTGGCAACACACACCCAAAGTCCATTACGTATTGCCTGAATGTCTATATTCATGTTTCAGGCCTAGTTGCAAATCTGAATATATTCATCCTATCCCTTCACAAGCAACTCTAAAGCTGACAATTCCTGTTTTATGCTTCATTTCCTTGACAATTCTCAGCTTTCCGAAAACAGACAAAGTCACTGTTTTGATCAATTGATATTTTGTTTATTACTTTTCTAAACATTAATAGAAATTCAACTACTTTAAAAGTTTAAATTTATAAGAAAGAGGGCAAAACATAGCAATCATTAGACAATAGATGTTATCTCCCCTTTTCACTGACTACAGATAAACAGCAAAACACTAATATTGACAGCTGTGTGATAAGGAATGAATCATCCTAGGTCACTTTCAGTTGTTTCTCTTCTATCCTGGATCTGTGTTTTAACTCTCAGAGCCTATTGTTAGCATTGCAAATTACCTCAACTGTCCCTGAATGGGACATGAAGGGGGAAGAATGCCCCATGAAGGGGGCAGAATGATGGACTTCAGTCCTGTTCCTAGTGGGGATTGTTCCAGGTTTCATTCAACTCATTATTAATCGGATTATAAATAGCATTCTGAATGTCTTGTCCTAAGGCCTGGCAGACCAGCCTGAAAGAAAGGATCCAAAAGGTAGTTGGAATATTTTCCTTTTTTTTTTTTTTTACTCTCACTTCTACAGTATGTTAATTGATAGTGTGTCCCAAAGCATGCAAGAATCAAGCAAAGAGACTAGCTTAGCCCAGAAACATCAGTGGGTTTTCATCTCTCTTTCTCTCTGCAGAAGGTAATGAATTAGATGGTTAGAACATTTTTTTCTCCTTCTGATCTTTTAACTGGATTATCAATGTCCTCCTTTGATTTTCTCAATGGCTTATTTTAGGAGGAAGGGATAATATGAATTCTAAGGCTGCTGTCTCCCTTGAAACAGAATTTTAAAAGCTGTTATGTAAGAGGGGAAAAGAAGGATTCCATTGAAAAAGCAGCCAGAGGAGTGGGTTGGTCTCAAGACAAGCAGAATAGAGAAAGTCAAATAGTTGTGGACAATCTTAGTTCAACTGATGAAACAAGCAGTCAAAAGATTGGATAGATTTGGATAGAAAGAAGCTGGCAATTATTTTAATATCTGAAGAATAAAATATAAAAAGCAGACAGGAGGAAAGGAATGAGAAAGACAAGACAAACATCATGAAACTGGGAAAAAAGAAACTGCAACACTTTCCAGCACGTATTTCTATTGTGTATCTGTACTTAGCTCATACACAAGACTGCATCCCATTCTTAAAAACTGGTTAGCTCAGCTATATTTCGAAAGCATCACATCAGGCAGGAATTTTAATTTTATTTCAACAAAATTTTCCTCTGTTCTAAACAAGGTGGAGCCACCCTGACATTACAAAACCCATTGTGAGTAGACATGAAATGGCAGAGGATTCATTCTGTTTGTCCCAGTTAGTATTTGCATTAAAAATAAAATTAAAAAGCACGGTTCTGCAACATTGTAAGTATAAGATCAAAATTGTGCCAATTAAAGTAAATACTTCAAATACAAGCTCAGAAAACCTCAACTGCTAACTTTTAGAATACAGAGAGTATTTATAAAACACTAAGTCTTGCTAAAGAATATGAGGGATGCTTAAAGATGTGCAGTTTTTCAGCTCAGTTGTTCATGCTGTCACACTGAAATGGCAAAAACCACTTTGGATAACACCTGCAAAATAACCTTCTATTACACATCTTCATGAAATGTGTTTTCTTATCGAGTATATTGAAATCAGTTACTGTGGAAACATCCACTTTCCATTTAATACTCTAACATTTATGGAAATAAGGTTTAGGTCAGAAAGGAGACAGAGAATAAGAAAATACAAGGTATTTCGTCTTTTAGCCAGCTGATTAACCCCAGGACAAATCTACAGATAACCTGCACTGTTGTCCCACTGCAGATGGAAATCAATTTTTAAAGGTGGTTGAATATTTATCTGTAAAAAATATACTGCTATGCAAAATTTTACCATAAATATTTCAAATAGACCTTGAACTCAGTTCTGAAACATACATCATAAGCCCTTTCTCGACACATTAGGAAACCAGCACATTTTTTAATTGTAAAACTTCCTGTTGGACTGCCTGGTTTTTGAATAATGTAAATTTTAAATGGCAGTAACTTGGGATCTAATATGTTGCAAGTGGACTAGAGCATCTTTCAATTCTGTTTTCTAAGTGTTTCAACACTGAGAAAATCATGTTTCAAAAATTTAGGATTACTAGTACCATAAGCCTGCATAAACTTTGGAGAAAAAATTACCTACACATGGATAAGAACTAGCCAACAGTTTAACATCTCTTGCCTTCTGGCTCTCGAAGAGTTTAGAACAGATACTTTAGTCAGAATATTTTCACTACAGATCTTTGTTATATATCTCTGAAGAACAGTGAAATTTGTTTTATTTTCAATGTAGTCTTGCTGCAAGCTTACAGACCACATTGTAAAAATCAGAGAAATGTCACAGATTGCATCACAAGTACCCACAGACCCCCAAATAAAATCATTATTTGGAATAAACAAGCACTGTCTTTAAAGGACATAGATGAAATTTTAATAACATCTCAGGGAGTGATTTTAATGTTTTCAAGTGAATTATACCACTGCTGAAATTTTCAGTTATGCTAATATACAGAGAATTTGATACACACACAGTTTGATAATTATTGCTCTACCTGTTGGTTTTAGAAAGTGACTTGGTAGCTGTGGCCCCAGTGAAAGCAAGTGAAATTGAGGTTCTAAGCGTGTGAACTAGAAATTCATTATGGTCTTTTGAACATGTTCATTCTTACGTTTTCTTTCATATTTCCTTTATATTTCTATGAAATAGAAAGCAAATCCGGAGTCAGCAGTATATGAAAGCATCTAATCAGCTCCCTTCACATTAATTAACCATTGCTCCTAAAGCTAAGCATATATTCAGTCTAGATTAGGGCCCTCATATCAATCCCCCCAAAATTTTAAGGATTCTCTCTATAGTGGCAGTATAGGCCCTTTGTAATCAGTTTTAATTACTATTAATCATCTGTCTCCTCAAACACCTGCACATTGTTTTCAAATTTCTTACTGTATATTTGTTGTTTTGTGCTTGTTCAGAGTTATCGGCACAGGTTCTGGACATATGGCAAAGTTTCATTCACAACAAGCAATGTAAAACTATTTCTGGATTTAGACATTATTGCCACAAGTTTTTCCACAGTCTCACAGCAGCAAGAAATGTTAAAAGTGCTTGATTCTCTACCAGAAAATTGATAAAGTGTTGCTCTTCCAGTAATCTGCAATCTCAAGGCAGAATTCAGTAGAGGTGGATTCACTTTTTGTTAATGTGAATAACCAAAAAACCAGGCTTCATTTACATTCACAAGATGGTCAGTATCTACCTGACCTGAAATGCAGACAGCAGGAATGACACAAGATAATTATTTTCCCTTTCTTCGTCATCATAACAGATTGTTAGCTATTGTCACTAGCAATTTCTTTACACTCAAGTTCTGCTTTGATTTGGAGCCTTGAATATATTGCAGTAATTCTAAAAATTATTATGAAATCTGCCAAATATCACTTCTTTCTAAGTTTAGAATATCCCCTGGTTCAGCCAAATGAAAAAAAAAATTCAAAACTAGGAAAGTTGGTCTCTTAGGAGTAGGGCATGTTATTCTGCACATGCAGACTGTTGACACTGAGAGAATTACAGAGGAGATCATATCTCCTCACCAAGTGTGCTTCCGAAACATAAACATGGAATACAGGGAGAAAACTCAGTCCAGGCACCATGTATCAATTACAGCTAGGAAGCCCCCAGAGAACCACGTTACCTCCCATTAATTATTAGGTATTAGCCCTGATCTCCTGTAGTGTGAGAATATTGTTGTACACTGCTAATAGGCCCTAAAGGAGTGGTTCATTCTTTCTTCCTCCACTGTTTAGAGCTTCCAAGCCAAAACACTGTAAAGCTACAGAATCTCACCTCATCTAATGCTTCTTCCTGGCTGAAAAGAATCCCAGTTAAACCACAGATGGTGTTTCTGTAAGGAGACCTCAAGAAGAAGCTTTGCAGAGAAAATAAATGCACCACAATAAACCAAAGAGCCATGTTATTTATCCTTAGGATGTTACCACCTTCTACTCAAATGATTGATTCATGCTGAATCTGTAATTTCATTCCTTTGCTGAATGGATTCATAATGCTTTTTAAATTTCAGCTGATACTAGTTTGGCTTTTTCTAATATCTTCTTGATTTTTCTTTTTTTCTTTTTTTAACTAATTCTTGGCTGCTGGTTTTGGTTTTGTGTAATAAAAAACTGTGACTAGGGTGCAGATTCCTGAAAGAGGAACTGACTTTGGAGTTTAAAGGAAAACCCACTAAAAATAGTAAATCTCAAAAGCCCCAAATATTTTTAAAAACTGGTAGTGTCAATCTTCTCTTTAGCACATGAATCTCAAGAAATAAAAATTAAGTGAGCAGACATAATCACTTCTTCGCAAATTTTTCCACCCACAGATATCAAGAGAGACCCACTGAAAAAACACATTCCTCGTTTGATTGACTTCTGCTCAAAAACTGTATTAATATAAACTTGGAGAGAAATGTAGGTGAAAAAATGCTCAGTCAATCTAGCAGAGGTCATGGATGAATATATGCCAATAATTTAATACATAATGCAAATAGTAAATAAAGAAGCACAGCTTAGAGAACATGAAGGCTCCCTACTGGCAGCCAAGCGCAGTGAAATGTCACCTCCTTTCTTGCAGAACAGCTGAGCAACTATGGAAAAAAGCATTTTGCAAAATGATTGATATTTATACTGATGAAAATTGGAAACCATTAGCTGTTGCTTTCTAGCTTCTACGTGCAGTCACCAACAAATAAGAAGCAGGCTGTCAGCCGATATTATTTAAAAATACCAGTGAACGAGATATTGCACTAAAAAAAGAGATGACCACATGGACCACAACGACCCAGACTAGCTGGATTCATCTGAGTTCCCCAGAGTGAGTATTACTGCACATTCTGTGTGACAGGGGATAAACAGAGTAAGGGAAATAAGGAAATTAATGGCTCTGATGTGATTTGATATTGCCAGGCAACAAATACACCAAACGCCTAAGGACTGAGAGAAGAAAAAAAGAAACATGGAGCTGGTTTCTTAGCATATGCAGGCCACAGTAAGCAACCATTAATAAATTTGTTTTCTGTGAATAGTGGATAAATGATTTGATTTTGCTCACATTAGTTCAAGAGCATCTTAGCAGCAGTAAAACCCACCTGAGACACAGGTTAAGTTGAAACATTAAGTATCTGAGTATTTCTACTGACTGCAACGATCTCATGTAGTTAGTTATGAGGGCTGATGCAGAATCTAGTCTGAGAATGCTGTTCTTTACAGAACAGTTCAAAGAGAAAGTATTTTGGTAAGCAGTTGTTTTCTTTATTAGAATTTTCTAGAAAGAAGCCAGTACTTAGAGCGGGTTAATATTCAGAAGATAATTACTATGCACATTCTTCCTTTAATTGAGATAGTATTTTAATTTGATTTTAATGACTGTAAAGCGCTCCAAGACATTTGCAGGAATACTGCTATGTAGTGGCTGATTACATTATGAATTTTTAGTATGTGACTTTAAGTACAGAGAAAAAGGATTCAGAGAAGTGCAGACACCAGCAAACTGGATTTTTCAGCAACAAAGTGACCATAAGACCATAAGAGCTAATACTCTGTGCAACCCTGACTCCTTCTTCTCCCTAGTATTTGCACAACGGTTTGACATTCTTTTGTGCTATACTCTATGCCTTAACTTTACAGGCTGGGGCTCCAGAAGTACCTCCTTATTGTGTTTGAATTATTTTTAAGGAAAATATTAGACACAGAAGCTGCTGCTCTTGAAAGCAAGAGGCTGGAGATCTGACATTAACTCCATAAAACATAAAAATCAGTCATGCAAACTACTACATAGAGCCACTGCTCCTCTTAGCTTATTTCCAACATTTCATAAACTGGACAACTATTTAGCAGTATTAAACTGTAAGATTACTCTTTTGAGTGCCCACCATAATAAATTTACTCAGTGTATGTGAGTTAGCAACTGCATCAGTGTTTTAACCTGAAGGGAAGACAGTAGAAATCTGCTAGGCTCTGTTACACTTGAAGCATTTAATTTAATATTATTTTATGTCACTGTTGGAATACGGCTAAAACAAACAGGCTTTAGAAATCCACTTATTCATACTGCAGCCTAAAATCGGTTCATCAACCTCAAGTGAATAACGGAAGTGAGAAAATGGCTTTGCCTGTGCAGGACTGGTGGAGACTGTGACTGTGGCAACATAATTTATTTAAATCTTCACCCCACACCTCTCAAAAACTACTTTCCTATCACTATCCAGCCTTTCCTACTACATGATAAAAGCAAACATGAAATGAGTCTCCACATAAAAGGTCTCTGTAGCAGGAATGCACAAATTCAGGTCACCAGCAGAGACAAAAACAGTATCCCATCCATTTTGGTTACGTTGATTTATGACAGATGAGGCTCTAGCTCTTCACATAACCTGTCATCTCATGCATGTGGATCTCACAGGCACAGGAATCTAAACACCACAACTGCATGGTCAGTATTGAGAGAGTGACAATCAAAGTAAAAAACCAAGGAGATTTTTTATATGCTCCTGTATGTTCTGTCAATCAAACACAGAAAAGCCCAGTCTAGAGCCTTTCAGCAAAATTGGTTTGTAAATAATGATACAAATTTTCTAGCTATCCAAACATACTCCATATGTATCATTTTCATTAAGAGCTCTGCAGACCTGGGAGTATCACACTTCACATTGTTTTTCTTGCCTGGTATAGTGCTGTAAACTGTTATCATATTTTAGCCCAGTCAGTGTCCTATCCTAACATATCTCTCAATCATTGACTCTGCGGATAATTATCTGGAAGAATGCCAGGGGACAATATAACATCTGTTCATATTATCATCACTCCAAATATAAACATCCTTCTTCCTGAATTTCACATGAGACAAGGGAGATGCTTGACTGGTATTTCTTTCTCTTATTTATGCCAAAATCTTTGTTACTGGGGTATCCAGAGGACAATTCTCAGAATGTAAAGTTCCGTAGCTCTTCAAAACACCGATGACCATTATCACTTCGATTCAATTTTAAGTGCTATATTAATACATTACCACATTGTATTGTCTTGTGTTTCAGCCTGTTTTGACATCAGCTAGGATATTCTTACCTAGAAATTCATTAGGATCCTAAGTATTTCTTACAATTGGGGGGAAAATATTCACCTTGATACCTATTTCTAGCAGAGTATACATATATGTATAAACATAGGCACATGTGTATATGTCCACACAGTGCAAGTTCAAGCACAAGAATACATATCATTAATCTGATATCCTATAGTTTTTATTAGAGAAATCCATTGTCTATTGATAATATTAAAGTAGAATTCTGGTTGGTTTATTTCATTTTGTGTAAGAATTCACAAACATCTTTTCACAGAGATTATTGGGTATGCAGAAGACTGATGCACAACCCACAATGTAACTATGACTGCCTCCTGGGCAAGAACATTCCCATCACACTCTAATCCAGACTACCAGATAATTTCAACCTACTCTCAGTAGTTGATTTGATTAATATCCTTATTTCCCCCCTTCAAAATGGAAAATTGTATTTTACTTGTTTTACAGAGGAAAAACTGAGGCATAGGAATTTGAAGACTTGACTAAGCTCAAACCCTGATGCAGTGCCTACACAAGGCAGAATGGGTTGGAGTTCCTGCCAATTTAGCCCCTAATTACCATAGTAATTAAATAAAACTGACTTCTTGTGAAGCTGAAACTGGAAGGAGTGATGTATTACCCTCTTCCTCAAACAGTACCTGTGGTTCTTATTGTTGTGCTTCAGTATGAACACTCCTTTCCCCCCACCAAAAAAGGGCTTCCCCCTGAAGAGAACCCACCTTATTTTGGTGGTTTATGTGTCAGGAGATGACTTTTGTTTGTGTGTGTTAATCATGGTTTGATTGAGTGGTTCATCTACTGGGAAAATCTTATAATTTGTATCCCTATAGTTTCCCTTTCCTTGTTGGGAAATCTTGTTATATCAAAGCAGTCATATGTTGGTTGTTGTTTTCCCCTTCTTAAGCAAAGATTGAAGCAAATCACCTCTGCCCTGTGCTTAATTTTACTTTTCTTGTGTTGCCTGTATACCACAAAGAATCAAAATACATCATGAAGTAGAGCATATCATTCATTCAACTGAGATAAGAATAGACACAGAATCAAGTCACAGAATCATTGGCATACAGCATAGAATGATACACATTGACTCATACTTCAAGATGTCATTAATTTAAATCAGGGTTTATAGCTGTCACAGTGAAAATCTGTCCAATTACTCAAAACTGCCCATTTCACACTATATTGACAAAGTAGTTTGTAAGATATCAGTTAAGTGACTTAGGTTTTATAAGAATCCTAAGCAAAACCCTTTTAATAATTCTGAAATTCACTTCTGTAAAAGAATTTCAAGCCTGCTTTTTCTTTTTTTTTGTTTTTTGGTTTGTTTTTTTTTGTTTTGTTTTGTTTTTAATTATTTAAAATTGTGGTATGAAACCTAGATGGCTTGGCTAAACTTACATAAAGATCTTAAGTTAAAAAAAGGCACAACTTTCTGATCCAACTTTTATTCTTGTCAGAAGATGGTAGCAGCAGTATCCAGCCTCACTGTTCCATGACTTACATAGCACCACTGATTTTAGTAATATTTTTCAACATCTCCACTCTGTAAGCCAGACGCACACATATCAAGGGTATCCAGACTGCAGGTTACAATTGCTCCCTGACTTCCTATTATTCCTATAAAAAGGAGAACACTATTTCCATGCTTCCACTGCTGTACAAGCCAGCTACCTTCTGAGGTGAGAAGGGATGGTTAAACTTTTCCTTAAATTTTTAATTAGAAGGTATTTAATGAAAATTTGTTAATTGCTTTATATTTCACTGAGCTGTGAGTCTTAAAAGTTGCTGAACATACATCTAAAGTCCAGGACCATTGGAGTATCTTTGTACAGCATTATACAAACCACTGTTGTACTTAGGTATCATATGGGTTGGCACTTGGAACCATACTCTCACACTTTTGACTTATTTCCAGGAGAGGAAGAGTTTATTAATGTTTTTGGTTCACAACATGACAGAACTTCCTTCTCCCATGGAGAATTCTGGTAACTCTCTAAGAACAATGCAAATAGAAATAATTCTGAGAATTTCAGTTCTTCACCTCTTCACCAAATCCAAAAGCAGTTGGCAGGTTGCAGATGTGTGCTATATCAAACTAGGGGCACATTCATTCTCTGTGTGAGATTTATCTACCTGGGTGTAACATCCTCAGACTGAACAACCTGCTCTGCTGAGAATGACTGAACTGGGTTTGCAATGTGCCTGGAAAGAAGACAATCTTTTCTGAGGTGAAAAAAAGGAAAAAAATAATTGTCTCACATGACCAACTGCATTATTCTCACAGGTCCTCTAGAAGAAGGAACAAAATCAACCTATTCAGGTTTTCTTAAGAGCAAAATACCTGCAAGCTGAATAGAAAAACACAAACCAAAACCCCAGAAAGACAGATAAGCCATGTAAGAGAGTTACAAAGGGAAAGATCAAAATATGGCACACTGAGATAAAAATGCAGATTTTTAAAATTGTCTAACTCCACAGAAACATTTTCCGAGTCATTGTATTTGATTTGAATTTTTATCTAGAAAACAAGCTTTAACTAATACAGCTAATTTCTTATATACTTTCAGGTCAGGAACTAACTCACCTTCAGACTACTTTGAGCCTGATAGACTGAGAGCAATCAATCCTACACAGTCTGGATTTTCCATTTCAGTGCTGGATTCTGGATCATACAAGCCAACCTTAGTTTGCCTCATGTAATTCTTGCCCAGGCGGTAAAAAATCCCTTTTCTAGATCAAACTCAAAATTCAGAAATAGATTTTGTGTTAGCATTTGTTAGATTCTTTTTTCTATATATTTTTTTTCTTCTTGTATTCTGGTTTTTGCCCAGTACCTAATCTCATACTATCAGGGTTCCATGGCTGAAATTTTGAAGAGCATTACACCCATTGCACTCAACTGAGACCAATATTTGTTTCTGTGAGCTATTCTATCAGTCACCCATGTCCTCAGCTCCTTCAAAGAAACGGGCACAAAATCCTATTTACTTGGAGAATCAGTAATTTATATAATTCCACCTCTTTTAGGGGGTCAGGTGTTGTTTTTGGGTTTGGTTTTCTCTGAAAACTTCAGAAGTTCATATATATATAGAAAATAAAACAAAGCAGAAATAAAGTGATAGGCTCTATACTCAGTTTCTGCTCACACAAGGGGATAAAGTGAGAAATGTTTGCACTATGGCATACACCATATATTTAAACCACTGATATTTTGATTTTGTTTTTGCTAATAGATAATCACTCTAATCTACATTATAAGCTATCTGAAAGTATCAAGAATGTAAAACATATCCTTTAATTTTGGTAATGACAATAGTGTTACACAAAAATTGAGGACTAGATGGAATCACACTTTCTAGAAATGAGGAGTTTTCCTCAAGCCAAGGCTGACTAGAGAATGTTTTATACCAGTGTTAAGGATACTCAGTGTGGGGATTTTGTGAACTGGGCCTGAGACTATTCATCTCTGAGGTGAAGCTATCCCAGATAATCCAAACTATATCAAAAGCTCCTGTACTTACTGGTGGGTTTCCTCTCATTTATTATTTTTTTCCTATTTTCATAGTGCAATAATCCAGCCATCCATCAGCCCATTAACAAAAGGTTAATATATATATATATATATATTCTATCAGAACTCCTGTACCACAACAATGTTTCCTTGCTGGTCACTTTTTGCTGATTTGCTTCTCTGTCCCCTTTATCCATGCTCACACACCCCTGAGTGGAGCAGGAGCCAGGAATTAGACCTTGGCCAGGACAGATAATTTAAGAAGCACAGATCTATGTCTATATCTGTACCATAATGAAGAAAGACTCCATGCTGCCTGTGGCAGGGATGAAATCTATTAACAAATGTGCTGCTGTCTCAGTCTTCATCTTCCCTAGCCAAGCACTCTAAACCAATTATTTATACTCCATTACATCTAGCAGCATTTGGGGAGGACAGTCTCAAAATACAGAAAGACTGTCTCAGGATACATGGATAGCTTTTGTACTTTATTACACTTCACCCCTTCATTAATTCCATCCTAAAGTTGATTAAATGTATGTGCTAATGTGGATTTTCCCAGATAATATATTGCTTGTCATTTTACTCTCAGTGCTGCCCCATGGCACATCTGACTCAAGTGTTCTGGGGAACCTCCCAGTTAATTTTCCCAATGCTGTAGTGTGGGTGTTCCCCAATAATATTAGCCTTCATTTTTCCTACTTTCTCTGTATCTGTGGACACAATAAATGTAATTCCATCTTTATAGAGAAGTGCATCAATAGTGAATGTAAATCACATGTAAGTGCTCTACAGGGAAAATGTGATCTTATAGCATTATGACTTGAAAAGAGTGAATGATTTTTTTTTTTAAATATGTTTACAAGTAATTAGTAAAGATTAAAATTAATACCGTTCAGGTGTTTTCTTACTCACCATTGTCTCTGTTTTATATAAATCAAATGAAAACAGAACCTATATGCTTGGCACTTACCTGTAATCCATTATTTATATATATTTATATATGTAGTTATATATATATATATGAAAAAAATGGTGAAAAGTCACATGTACATGAATTTTAGTTTGCATGTATGGGAACCATTGTGCTATCTGCTGGAGCAAACTATAGCTGTCCTGTTCCTCCAATAACGTCTGCAGATCACTATGCAGAGAAATACAATTATGTCTACTGTATTTTTGGCATGAATGGCAGGCAGGATCTCATCAGAGCCTTCTTTCATTGCAGTGACCTGGTCTGCCCTTCACAGAAATGAACAATATTTTTGCCCTCTACACAAAAGCAAAGATTAGCTTTGAAAGCTAAGTGCTCATCACAGTGACAGCCATTATAAAACGAAATATTTTAAATGCACTAATTCTAGATATTCATAGCTCTCATGTAAATTAAATAGCATTGCAAATTTTGTTAATAGCAAATGACAGTAAGACATACATATTTATCTACCTTACTACTGTTCTCTGCCATTCTTGCTCTGGTTTCATGCTGTACCATGAGCCCATCTATGTTCTACACTTACTGTTTCAAGATATATCTCTTTTGCAGATGAAAAAGTGATCACCCTTTCAAAATAAAGCATGTAGTAAAAAACAAAGTCAGAAGAAAAGACTAGATTAGTATCAGAAACCTAATGAACCGTTCTCAATATTGGAAATTCAAATGGTAACTTTTTTGTTCTAAGTGGAGAATAAGCTTTGCTGAAAACATATTCAATGATAGTAGTGACCTTATATTCAACAAATATCTACCACCGCAAGGATTCCAAAGCCATTTTCAGAATCAAAGACAAGCTGAACTGGTCAGATGCAGCCCTTCTTTCTGACATTATCCTCGTTGAACTGGAGAGAAATGCAGGTAATATGAAGAGCTTCACCTACTGAAAAACAAGATACAGTCTTGAATCATGAAGGGGGTAAAGAAAAAGTAAGAAGCCCAGAGAGCATGTGAATGTGGGGAAAAAGCATTGAGCCTCAGGTCCCCTCCCTATATGTCACGGTGACCGTCCTTGCATGGCTTCTGGTTCCATGGTGCTGTACAGAAGAACACAGAGAAAAGCAGTGAGGATCAGGCTCACTGAGATACAGATTCACTGGAAAACAGAACATGCTGAAAAGAAACTCAGGGTGACTCTCTCACACAAAAGAACACAAGGATGCATGGAATTTTTCAGTCTCCAAACTACTGAGAAACAGCATTTCATAACATGCCACAAAAAACTAATTACAAAGCAAAGTGGACATTTGGGTTGGGATCTCTATTAGTTCAGTCTCCTTTGCATAATATTGTGAAAAGCACTCGGATCTCCTGTTGTTTGTAAGAGATCCATATTCTTATACTGACCAGAATTCTTGCTTCCTGCTGTTTGCTTATCAACAATGGCTGTTTCTTGCAACAGTGCTCCAGTTTAGGAGCATTGTATGGGAACGAAGGTTACTTTACTGGCTAATACATTCTTTTTAAATTCTGAGGGTTTTTTAATGGCAGTCTAACATGTATTATATATTCTTTTCAGAATGTATTGTCTTTTCAAAATTCTTTTTCAAAACAAGTAGCATGGATACACTTAGCCTCACCTTTTTTTTGGATGAAGACTTAAGGATTTTTTCCACTTTAGCAGAATAAACCCACCTTTAAATACTGGGGGTGTGTAGGTAATCACCTCAGAGTCTGCATGGCAACTCTATCAGCCCTGTATACATCACAAGCCTTTTGCTTGTTTACACAGAAATTCACTGGTTTAGTTCCAGTGTAGTGTGACCTTCCTGCAAGCACCTGCCTGTGCTCTCCATTGCTTTAAAAGCAATGCAGCCACACATCAGCTGGTCTGGCCACCCTGCAATCAGAACACAGCTCACATCACTCCTAGGTATGAAGGAGAGGGGAAAATTTTGGATTGAAAAGCAACAGGCTGTGACCAACTTAAAAATATATCTCTTTTGTCTCTTGCAATTACATTCCTCCATGAAGCTACAGTGTCCCAGTGGTATTTAGAGGATGAGTTATGTGTCTTTTCTTTTACATATAAACATTCAGAACAAGAAGAAAATTAAAAACCTTCAGGGGAAAAAATTTCCTTCCCTAGTCTTTTCCCATTTTATGGCTAGCGGGAAAGTAGTCCCCTTACAGTCATCCTTGGAAGCAGTCTGCTACCACTTCAGGAATGTTTTCCAAATCCTTTTTCACAAATTTAATCAATTTCAGAACTTAACCTGTACTATCAGTGCATAAATCTCTTTAAGCTCCTGTGTTGTACGTGCACCTGGAAAAGCAAAGTAAATTCCCAGAATCATCCCCATCATGGAGCATGTAAGGCAGACAAAACACTGAGCATCCCAGTCATACCATCAATAAAAGCCCCAGTTACCCAGAACTACTGCAATATTGCTCTTTTTGCAGCACATCATTTCAGTAACCTTGCTTTGCTGAACCCTTTGTGATTGATTGCCACCACAGGCATCAGTGCTCAACCTGTCTCTCACACACTTGCATTTATATTCTGTTCTCATCCATCTAACAAAAAGAAACGCTTGCATATTTTTGACAATGATAAATTACAAGCTATTGAAGAGAACAAAGACTTAGTTACTCTTTCAGAAAATCACATCCTGGACAAATATCTTCATGACACAGAGGATTTGACACGGAACACAGAGAGTAGCAAATGAAAAACAGCAAAGCTGGCAAGTAACTTCATTTCACTTTCCTTCCCAGCCACACTGAAGGTCTAATGTTCTCTCACAGGACAGTAATGCCTACAGAAAATGAGATGAGTATAGGCAGTAAATGAACTTCAGGACTCACACAAAACACTGTCTTGGGGTGACTT
>VZRO01004727.1:249601-265311 GCA_013397915.1 Daphoenositta chrysoptera | reverse complement strand
TCGGGGGTCGGTGGGATCACCCAGCTGGGGGAGGATGGATGGGATCACCCGTCCAGGGGGTGTGGGAACATGTGTAAGGGATGTTGGACCACTTTGGGAAAAGGGGGTGACAGGGATGAGGGGATGATGGGTGTTGCTGGGACCCCCCATTCTGACAGCTCCTCTTCCCCAGGAGAGAGGTGGCAACAACTCCTTCACCCATGAAGCCCTCACGCTTAAGTACAAACTGGACAACCAGTTTGAGCTGGTGTTTGTGGTAAGTAACCCCCCCCAGGCACCCCTGGGATGGCAGGAGGGTCCCTCCAGCCCCCCAGATGCCCCCAAACCTGAAGGAAGGGGATTGCCCCAGAAAAGAGGGGGAACAGTTCCCGGTGTGCTGAGGTTTGAGCAAACAGCTGTTTGCATTGCATAGGGCTGGGCCTCAGCTCCCACACTGGTTTGGCTCCTCTGTCTCTGGGATTTTGGGGGGTGAGGGGGTGTAATGAGGGTTTTGGGGGGATGCTGAGCAGTGACCCCAGTGTAGCCAGGTTCCCCCCAGAGGGGGAATATTGCTGTCTATCAGCTGAATGCTACTGCAGTAGCAGCTTCTTTTAATCATCTGCAACAGGATTAAAACTAATCAAACCTCAAATAGAAGCTGTAGCCTTATAAAACTTCAGTTTGGCCAGATCTGTTGAAAAAAACCCAGAAATGTGTGGCTCCCTTTACTTCAAGGAGCATTTAATGCTCTCTTTTCAGTCTCCTGGCATCTTATCTCCATAAATCCATACAACCTTACTTGTTGACCCACAGATAAGCTAAAGGTTTTCTACCCTTGCTCTACGTGTTCTTGTTGCCATGAGAAAGCCTGTGTGTGTTGGGGTCACCTGTTGAAGCAAAGCTCTGGGCTGTTCTTTTACCTTTTGGGGGCATTTTAAAAGCCTGGGAAGGTGGAGCAGAAAGTGCAGGCTGAAGCTTGCCCAAGTTAAAGAACTCTGAATTAAACAGAGAGGTTTTTTGCATCCTTGCTGCTGCTGAATGAGCTGGTGCTGCAGTGTCTGTTGGCTGTGCTCCTTGGCAGGTGGGCTTCCAGAAGATCCTGACTCTAACCTACGTGGACAAGTTGATAGACGACGTCCATAAGGAGTTCCGAGACAAGTACCGCAACGAGTTCCAGCAGAAGGGCGCCCTGGGCCTCCTAAATGGCACCTTTGATTTTAAAGATGACTTCATGCGCCTCCTCCGGTAGAGGGCTTGGGTTTTGTCTTAAATTTCTGTTTTGAGCAGAGATGGGAGCGGGGAAGAGCTGAAATCCAGGCTAATGGGTCACCTCCCCTCAGGGATGCAGAGGAGAGCAGCAAAGTCCGAGCTCCCACGGTAATGAAGACGTTTGAGCAGTCTCTGAAATCCCAGAAGACTGTCAAGTGTATGATTGAAACCCGAGGGGAGAAACCAAAGGAGAAGGTCAAGAACAAGAAGAACAAAGGTTCCAAAAAGGATGGTGAGTTGATGGGGAAGATAAATGAGAGAGAAATAAATATTCCAGCGCAATGTGTTGCAGCCTGTGCTTTCCCAATCCACTTGGAGCTGGTCTGAGCTTGTGTTCGGGTTTTTCCTGTCAGGAACTGAAGCTGTGGCAGCGCCCAGTAAAGCATCTGTGAGTGACAAGCAGCTCTCGGCAGCAGGGGACAAGGAGGAACTGACCAAGGATGAAATCCTGCAGAAGAACCGGGAGGAATTCTTCAGGAGACACATGAAAGCTGGGGAAAAGTCCAGGTGGGTGATGACATCACGGTCAGTCTGCCTATGCTTTGAACTAGGCCATGGCTGAATATCTCCTCCTTTTGGTGACCCCTGGAAGCCAGACCTCACTATCCTGGACCTTATTTCCCTTTTTCTTATTTCCCTGCTTGCTGAAAAGAGTGGGAGAAGACAGCTGGGGGTCCTGGAGGGGTAATAGAACCTGATTCACTTTGCTGGGAGATCCAGAAACCCTGGGAGAGGTCCAGTCCTGTCTTTAGTGAGCAGACAGCAGCAGTGCATCAATGCCTGGCTTGATGGGAAGTGGTGCCATACAGGGTTAAAGTTCAGATAAATAAACTCTGGAGATCAGATCAGTCAATTTCTGCCTTTTTGGGTAATCCAGGCTTTTATTTTTCACATCTCCCAAGGAGGCGATGGCTGCTGCTTCCCTGCACTGAACACGATGTGTTTCTGGTCTTTGTTCCACCAGATCTCCAAAGCCCGACGCACAGAAGGAGAAGGGGAAGAAGCCCCGGGTGTGGGATCTGGGGAACTCTAATGCCAAAGTACTTGATTACAGTAATTCTGCTACCAACGGCAGCGCGGAGGCTTGTCCTGTGGAGGAGTTTGACCCTGACATGGTAAGGAAAAGTCAGGTGGCTCCATTTGCTGTCCTGCGTTCTCTGAGATCAGCTGGGCATTACAAACCCAGCCCAGTCTCTGTGCGTGGATGAGAAGGGATTGTGAACAAATGTGAAACAGGGATCGTGGTACCCAGCCCATAAAGCTGCGTCTTCCCCGCGCAGGCCCTGGGGGACAAAAATCGGGAGCCTGGCCGCCTCTACGACCTGGAGTATGAGAGTGAGGATGAAGCTGAAGAGGAGAAAGTTGTCCAGAACCCTTCGAAACCCAGGTAGAGGCTCCCGCAGCCCCTGCTTGTCTCATGGTTCTTGATTTCTCCTGTAACTCCTGTTCCAGTCTAACCAGTAATGCAGGAAGGACAAACTGGTGTGTTTGTCCGCTCAGGGCAGACCCTTCTGCATCTGACCTTTGCAACTCACTCTCAAACCTCAGTGTGACTCTTCTGCTTCTCCTCAGTGTGAAGAAGGGTGGCCTGGGGGGCATGTTTGGCATGCTGAAGGGCCTGGTGGGTTCCAAGAGCTTGACAAGAGAGGACATGGACCCTGTGCTGGAGAAGATGAAGGATCACTTGATTGGTGCGTCTGGATCCGCGGTGTGAGGGATTAGTGGCAGTTCCCCGTGCTCTGTTGGGTGCGTTTAGTGTGGGTAGTGCCTGTGGTTTGGGATGTTCTTGCCCACAGGAACTGTGGTGGGTTCCTGTCTTGCCCCTGGGGAGCCCTGGATGGTGCAGCAAAAGAGGGGAAGCAGTTGGGTCCAGTGGGGATCCTGCACACTGACTCCATCCTCCCCTTGACGCCAATGGGGACGTGTGTAACCTTCTCAGCAGCACTGACTCCCTGCTCTGTCCTTCTCCAAGCTAAAAACGTGGCAGCTGAGATTGCAGTGCAGCTCTGCGAATCTGTGGCCAAGAAACTGGAAGGGAAGGTGATGGGAACGTTCACCAGTAAGTGTCCATGTGACTTCCTCTGTGTTTGGAGCTGGGGAGTATTCCCCACGCATGACATGTCCTCTTTCCATCCCCTTCTTCCCAGCGGTAACCTCGACGGTGAAGCAGGCGCTGCAGGAGGCCCTGGTGCAGATCCTGCAGCCCCAGCGCCGTGTGGACGTCCTCCGCGATGTCATGGACGCCCAGCGCCACCGCCGGCCCTACGTCGTAACCTTTTGTGGTGTCAACGGTGTCGGGAAGTCCACCAACCTGGCCAAGGTAGGACAGGACCCTGGATCAGAGGACCGGGGTGATGGCATCAGGCTGTGTAGCTGCTGACAGGCTGCTTTGATCTGTTGCCGCCTGCAGATCTCGTTCTGGCTCATCGAGAACGGCTTCAGCGTCCTCATCGCGGCGTGCGACACGTTCCGCGCGGGAGCGGTGGAGCAGCTGCGCACCCACACCCGGCGCCTCAACGCGCTGCACCCTCCGGAGAGCCACGGCGGGCGCACCATGGTGCAGCTCTATGAGAAGGGCTACGGCAAGGACGCCGCGGGCATCGCCATGGAGGCCATCTCCTACGGTATGCGCAGAGCCGGGGGCGGGCACGGCTGTCCTGGGGCAGCGCCGTCCCTCACGCCGCCTCCCTGCCGCCCCAGCTCGGAACCAGGGCTTTGACGTGGTGCTGGTGGACACGGCGGGCCGCATGCAGGACAACGCGCCCCTGATGACCGCGCTGGCCAAACTCATCGCTGTCAACGCGCCCGACCTGGTCCTGTTCGTTGGGGAAGCACTGGTGGGAAATGAGGCTGTGGATCAGCTGGTGAGTGTGGAGGCTTTGTTCTTGAGAGATGGAGGGGGAAAGAACCTGTTTCTGTAGGTTTTACCAGAGAATTGGATGGCGACAGCACCACTGATGCATTTCTCTGGTCTTCTTTCTCCTTCAGGTCAAGTTCAACAAGGCCCTGGCTGATCACTCCATGGCCCAGACACCGCGGCTCATCGATGGCATCGTCCTCACCAAGTTTGATACCATCGATGACAAGGTAAGGAGGCTGCTGAGGTGACTCTGCATGGAGCTTCCTGATGGGTGACTGGAGTGGAGAGACGGGAATTGTCAAACACAGGGCACTCCTGCACTTTCCTCTTGTGTTTAAGCCACTGAACCCAAATTTAGAAGCCTGGTTTCCACACACGGGGGATGAATGAATAAATAAAGGACGAGCTCCCTGAGGGGGAGCACTGGATTTAATGGTGTTGCTCGTCCCCGGCAGGTGGGCGCCGCCATCTCCATGACCTACATCACGAGCAAGCCCATCGTTTTCGTTGGTACCGGACAAACCTACTGTGATCTGCGAAGCCTTAACGCCAAGGCCGTGGTCGCAGCGCTCATGAAGGCCTAAACACCAAATCGCTGTGTGCAGATGTCCCAGAAGAACATGCTTTACCCTGTCACCGACTAGTCTTTCCCGTGTAGTGCAGAACAGAATGGAGGAATAGCAGCATGAGGAGTACTTTCTTTGGATAATCCCCCTTTTATCCAGAAAAAGCCCTTCCCTGGGTTCCTCCATTCTGTGTCCAGTGACGCAGGCTCCCTTGCGGGGAGGCCGAATCCAGAGCTTTGTATTGTTCGTGCTGCACGGGGGAGGGTGGTGGGTGGTGCCAGGATCTGCTGTGCTTTTTGGTGGGTTTGAAGGCTTTTTTTTGAGCTGCTTTTGATTTTTAGGCCAGCTTTGGGAGGAGGCAGGAGGGACTTGGGCTTAGGGGCAGCGTTAGATCTGGCTGTTAATGGCGCTGCTCGTGGCAGCTCCACCGAAGCTGATAAACCAAAAAAAGGTGACGGCCTGTGCTGGGCTGGAGGGGACATGTTAAATTGCCTTAAAGTCCCCCATATCTGTTCTCACCCGGCCTCTGGAGCAGGGTCCCCAGACACCACGTATTTGGGCAGGAGCTGGAGAGCTGTGGCAGCCAGGTCCAGAGGAGGAAGGCGGTGTGCCCTGCCTGCTGGTCTTGGCATTATTTGCTAGTAAAAAGGAAAGAAAACCAAACCACATTAATACTGGAAGAGAATGGTGGCTGCTTGCTGCTTTCCTGCACCCTTTCTCCCCCCTCCGAGTGCCTCTTGATCCCGGTCAGAAGTGCTACACTGAATAATACAAATCTCTCTGACGATGTCTTGTAGCTCTGTATTGCAGATGTGCTATAGTGCAATAAATTGAATGCTGTCTGCTAAGAGACATAATTTATATAAAATAAACTTCATAATTTGTTCTCTGTGTATAAATAACTTGCCTCCAGCCAGGACCTGTTTCCTACTGGGTTTGGGAGAGATGAACTCCCGCCAGTGTGAGGTGTGAGAGGGCCTGTAAATGATACAGCAGCCAAAAGTTCAGTGAGCAGGCCTTTAATACAACTTCAACATACAAAATACTGTACAGTAAAAAGACAGGACTAGAAAACTAGAGCTTCCAGTAAAAAAAAAAAGCTCAAGTTTCATTTTTTAATTGAAATACAGAATATAAAAGCACTAGGTATGAAGTTAGAGGAGGCTGCAGCTCCCTCGGGGCCACTGCGCTCCGCAGGCACGTGCAGCCCCAGTAAAACCACAACTGCAATGTTAGACCAGGTGTTGATCCGTGGAGGCTCTGTCCTGGCCTCTCCCCTGCCGGAAGGGTCCTGGCTCGGTGCTGGACAGCAGTGGGACAGCGGTGGGCTCCAGCCTCCCTGAGGGCTGCTGGCCTGCCTTGGGCCTGTCCCAGGAGCCCCTGCCATGGCTCAGGGCCTGGGCAGGGCTGAGGCTCAGGGGCTGCATCCTGCGTGGAAGCAAAGGCTGAAAACCTGCCTGGGACTCCAGGGAGCTACACAGGGTGAGGCCCCTCAGCTCCAGAGAGCCTTCCTTACCTTTTACCTCAGCGTGGGCAGCGGCAGAGCCGTTCAGCTGCTGCCCCTCCTTGGGCACACCTGGGGCAGAGCAGAGACCAGTGTCAGGTGGAGAGCCAGCTGTCCACGTGGTGGTTTCACACAGGCTTTCCCAGCTGGGCTAACCCTCAGAATACCTGCTAGCAAAGCTCTGGCCAGTGAACCCACTTTCCCCCATTTTTATGATTTATTACTGATACCTCTTGTATGAAAGCATTGGCTCATGAGCAGCATGAAGGTCAGTGAGACTAAAATGCCCCTTGACTAAAAAGGGAACAAACAGCTGCAGCTGCACATAAAAAACAAAGTTTGCAGGCGTGGGAAGCAGCCCAGCTGTTTAAACTGTTAGAGCATCCAGTGATTTCAGAAAAGTAACTACCAAATTCAGCTTTTTAGAAAAAAAAAGGTTTGAGGAATCTCTATATAGTGTGGAGAACAGGGGCTACTAACCCTGTCTGCTCTCCAAGGTGACAGCCACGTGTCCCCCAGCCCTGGCCCCGTACCTGTGCGGCCCCGCATGGCAATCTCGCTCGTCAGCCGCTCGAAGTACTCGGGCAAGTCGGCGTATTCGTCTCCGTAGGAAATCACTTTGATCCCTTTGTCCAGCATGTTCTCACGGAGCTTCTTGAACTCATCCACATCTCCCCTCCGCACCAGCATGAAGTGCTCCAGGTCTGACTTGTGCTTGACAGCCTCTAAAAACAGGGCCTGAAACGTGGTGTCATCAACTGTCCAACCACAGCCCAAGAAGAGGAAGGACTTATTTTCATACAGCTTCTGAATCTCTCGCTTTAAGAAAGGGAAAGATGTTCTTGGTCAAGGTGAGCTCCATCCTCACAAGAGACAGCACCTGCCCTATCCCTGACGGGGCTCTGCAGCAATGCCATCCTTCAGCAAGCGTGGGAGGTGTTCTGGCACCCTAGCAGCTAGGGAATTCACCCCTCCTATTTCCCACAACTAATTAATTCTCCCCCACCCTCTGTGAAGCTCAGTCTAAACTCAGTCTGTGCCTGGCTGACCCAGGTGGGAGCTGCAGCTGCACAAGGCCCGGCCCCAGGTGGCTCACCATGACCTCGGTGTTGCGCAGCACGTTCTGGTAGCCGGCCGGGTGCAGGACGATGCCGCTGGGGTTGGTGTAGACGCCGTGGATGTGCAGGACACTGAGCTTCCTCTTCTCCTGCGCCCACTCCAGCACCTGCACAACACAAACCCGCAGCAACATCGGTCAGTGCATCACATTGGCTACCACAGCACTGCTAAATGTGACATTTTGGGGAAGAATTCCAAAGCGACTGCTTCTTCCTCATATTCTCTCCATCAGCCTCTACAGCACGGCCTGCAGCCACAGCCTGTGCTGCTCGTTTGGGTCAACACTTCAGCTGACTGGTGAATGTGACGAGAAGACTGAATCAATACACCAGATTGACCAGAAAAAGGGCAAAAAACTACAAATCTTACATTAACATGTTTCTCAAGCCTACCAAGTTTTATTTTGTGGCCCCTATTGGCTCTGAGGGAGTCACCAGCTGAGCTGACCTCCATTTCAGACAGCCGCTTCTGAGGCTCTCGGTTTACTCCTGCAGACCTCAGCTCGTTTAAGCTTGCAATAATTAGAATGCTTATTTGTAACACTGTAAGTACTTCCAGCCACGTAGATTAAGAGGTCATGCAGGAAACGTGAAGCACAGAAATGCAAAAGAAAAGAGACCAAGGACTGCACAGGACACACACATTGGGTGTGTTTAACATGCAAACAGAAGGATGAGATGCTCCCCACCAGTAAAACAAACAATGGAGAGATGAGGTGGGCAGGTGCAAAGAGCTCAGGGTTTCACAGCCTGACTGGGGCAGGAGGAGGGATGTTTGCATGAAGAGAGTAGCTCTGAGAGTGCAGCAGAAGGAGCCACTCCAGCCGTTGCATGAAGAGGACACGGGGCAAGAGGGGAGCCTTGAAGGCTGCAGCCCTAAACGCCCATCACAAAAAGCATTTTGCAGCACCTTATAAAAATAGAAAGTTCAGTTTTGCGTCTTGCATGGAGTTTCCCATATTGGTTAGAAACATCGACCCGAGCCTTATGTGGAAGCAAGGCCAAGCCAGAAGTTTCAAGGACAGAGATCAAAGGAATAACAAGCTTAAGGACTCCTCCTGAGCACTGGATGGCAGCCAGCAAACCAGCGTTCCAGAAAGGAGCGTTCCTCCTCATTCCTCTGCTAGCTGCCCTGAACAGTCAGAGCCTCTGCCTGGAGCTTGTCTGCCACCAGTTAAACCACTACCATCAGTACAATGCCCTCAGGCAGCACAAGAGCACATCCTGCACCACACCACAGTTCCTGACAAAAGAAATAATCATCCTTTACCTTCTTTTCATCAGTCAGGTCAAGAGACTCAAGGTGCTTCCCCTGGTGTGCTGCATAAAGCTCCAGCAGGTTATCAAAGTTAGTGGTTAACACAAGGGCCCCGTTTTCCATCAAGTGAAGAACAGACTGAAGCAGCTGCTTCCCAGAATCTTCCATTTTGGATTCCAGGTCATCAAACACCTCGTATAAACAGTCCTTGAAAAAGGTTGAGCGAACGTTGCTTGTGCGCTGAGAAGGGGAGACAGATTGAGATCAGAGCCCGGCCCCTGACGCCTCACGCCAAATGGCTCCATGAAAAACTACCCACGTTTTCACAACACCCTGCAAAGCCCTGGGTCCTTGCAGGGCAAACACAGAGCTCTGGCTGCACCAAGGTGGCTGCTCTCCCTCAGCACAGTCATAGGATCGCAGAATCCCAGACTGGTTTGGGTTGGGAAGGACCTTAAAGCCCACTCTGTGCCATCTTGTCCCACTCTGTGCCATGGGCAGGGGCACCTTTCACTACCCCAGGTTACTCCAAACCCCTCCAGCCTGGCCTGGAACACTCCCAGGGAAGGGGCAGCCACAGCTTCTCTGGACAATCTCACCACCTGCACAGGGAAGAATTCCTTCCCAATACCCATCTAACCCTGCCCTCTGTCAGTGTGAAGCCCATCCCTTGTCCTGTCACTCCAGGCCCTTGTTCACAGTCTCTCTCCATCTTTCTTTTCAGTTCCCTTCAGGTATTGGAAGGCCACAATTAGGTCACCCCTGAAACTTTCTTCGCCAGGTTTAACAATCCCAATACTCTCAGCTTTTCCTCCTAGGAACGTGCTCCATCCCTCTAATCATCTTGGTCCAGGTGAAACACCCAAAACCCATGTCCACAGCAGGGTTATGTCTCAGGCACCTGGCACAGTAACTGCACTTGTAGTTCCCTGTACACAGAGGAATTATTGGGATGGGGACACCGTTGCTGGAGAACCAAATCTGGCTATTTCCAAAATCCAAATCCTACGCTCAGGGCAGGTACAAGCACACTGACCGGAGACAGCTTCTGGATAAGGTCGTGGGCAACATGAACCAGGTTCTTGTCTTCATGAAGACACTTCTGGAACCGTTTGCTCTCTTCATCTTCCAGCAGATCGAAGTCAATAGCAGCATCCAGGAGGGCCTGAATCAGCCCCTTCCAAGACTTCAGTGCTGGGACCTGGGGAGCAACTGCAGCACTAATTCCTGTCCCAATCACCAAAACTAGTTCCCGAGGCTTCTTGGTTTTGAGGCTTGGCAACAGCTTCCTGCAAGAGGAGAAAGGAGCACAGCTGGTACCACCATGAGTGGAAGGGTGTCTGGGGTGGTGGGACATGCAGACCGAGGGAGAGGGAGGTACCCCGTGCCTAAATTTTGACTCAAATATCCATTGGGGCTCTCTGATAAATGGAGCATGAGAGGAGCAGCTTGGTATCCTTAAAAGCCAGCAGGCAGCTGCACGGATCAGCAGCACAAATGCTCCCAATACAAGGTCTGTAATGACAATGTTTTTGGGAATCGAATCTGTTACCGGGATGGTTACTGGGCAAGTCAGTGATGCCCTGGGGTGCTTCTGAAGCAAAGCCAATCCACTAAAAATCTGGAATAAGGGAAGTCTATTTATAGAAGTTACCTGGAAGGCTGGAGGACATGGGAAAGGTGTGGTGAGCACTAGAGAATGAGACAGACGCATGTTTTACGTCCTGAGACAAAACGTGTGTTGGATCCCATGCAGGTCAGAAATACAACCTGATTTAAACAAGGCACAGAACAGGGGCCTGGAGACAACAGCTGCATTTACCCCAGCACAGAGAAAAGCAAGGGAAGGCTTCCTCCTAGCTCTGCCCTGAAGGGGCCCAAGCCCAGTTTGCTGAGGAAGCCCCTCAGCTGTACCAGCAATCCCTTGCCTGCAATGTCAGCAGGATGCTCCAGGTCAATCCTTTGGAAGATCCCAGATGATACAGAGTCACATGAAAGGGCTGCAGGGCTGTGTTCTCCTTATTCCTCCTCCCCTCTTCCCTGTTTTCCTAGCTTTACACCTGCACAGTGCTTTTAAACATGACCTTTATCACTTATTAAACAGATGTGCTGCTCCTTGCCTTGCCTTGCCTGGTGTCCAGCTGCTTTCTGCAGCAGGGACCCACTGCAGCTCCCCAGGATTGGAGCAGCAGCCCAGGGAAGCAGCTTGTATGGAAGAAATGGGCTTTATCAGCAAACACGTGATATTTAGTGAGAAGGGGAGAGGAAACCAACACCACACAGATGGAGCTGTGCCTTCCCTCAGCTCCTGCCTATGAAAACAGACTTGTTAACCCTTTCCTCAAGGAGGGCTTTACTGTTAGTGCTAATAAATAGGGTTTAATTTGAGGGTTGCAAGCCTCATGTGAGGAATAAATTAGCGTTCGTGTTAATGAGCTAGTATAAAAACACTACTGGAAATCCAGGGACTGAAATCCAAAATAATAACAAATACCCAAGTCTTAACGTCCTGTGTGACATCTGTGAAAGAGGCATTCTGTTCCCTGTGGATAAATGCACTCGCTTCTGCCTTGATATCCTGAGCAAAGAAAAAATCATCTCCCAGCCTCTTTTCTGCACATTCCCGAGTCACTGATGAACCTTGAGACCACACAGAACTATCCTGCAGCCCTCCAGAACTTGCAAATAAATCAAATTAGTGGGAGACAACTCCCCAGATGAATTAGCTGCTTGACAAGAACTTTTGAGCCCGCAGCAGCCACAGTCCCAGTCCTGCATGGACAGAATTATCCACCAGTCAGGTCCCCACTCACCCAACTGTAAGACTGCCTATTTGTAAGCACAGGGAGCCTCAGAGTGAATTATTTACCCTTTACATGCAGCTCAATCATACTAATTTGAGTAACTCCCTGTCCTCCTGGAAACCACCATCCAACTCAAGCAAAGAAGCACAACCACCGCATCCGACCTGACGCCGCGAGTGGCCAGGACCATGGAGACAGGACAGTAAAACACAGCTTTGAGTGTGACCCCATCCCCTGGCTGAGGGTTAAAACCCAAAAAAAGTACATTCTGGGCATGAAGGCCTTTGTTCCACGAACAGCAGGAAAGCCCAGGGCACGGCCAGAAGCCAGCGCGTGGTTCTCGGATCAGGAAGCGAAACAGCTGCGGTCACCGAGGGTCACAATCCTTAACGAACAATGTGAGGCAAAGGAAAAGGCTCTTGTTAGAAGAAATTCACTAGAGTAGAATTAAATTTACCTGGGCTTTTTTGCAGGTGGCATTCCATCTTCCAACAACGTTTCCTTGCCCAGGCTCACCGTAGAAGCCATCCAGTTTCTATAGTAGACAATCACCACAAGCAAAGTCACTGCACATGGACAACACCACCTGGACAACAGGGTTTTGCAGAACCAGCTTTGCACAGGTGGATAAATCCCAGGTTTGTTATCATTCCAAGATCACCTCTGGGCTGAGAATTGCATGTTTTTGTCTCTGAACTTTGCCCCACAGTCTCATCCACTTTACTTAACCTCCTTTACCATAACATCCTGGGCTGTTTTGCCGAGGTGTGATTACCTCAGCAAAACACACTTTGACAGACCTTTCATTTCACTTCAGCTGTTCATTTTTCCAGAGAGCCTGGATCTTGGAGCAGCACTCCCCCCTTCCCAACCAGGCCTGTCAGCAAACTCGCTGCTTGGGAAACAGTGGGAGGGAAGAGAAGACAAAAAGATTTTTGTTGGCTCCAAAAATCCACGGAGAGCATTTCATTCCCTGGTGATGAGAGAAGGGTTTCCCAGCCCGCCATGCGTCTGCAAGCACTGGGAAATGACCTTAAAGCCCACGGAAAGGAAGTGCAGTCTGAGAACTCTTTCAACAGCCCGTGACATAAAATACAAAAGGTCTGCCAGCACACAGTCCCCTCCCACTCTGCTTCTCCCAAATAAGTCTATGAAAAGGGAATGAAAATGAACAGAACTGTTCACCCTCCTCTGCTTTTTTCTTGCCAATTGTAATGGAGAGTCCAGAAAAAATTCTGTTAGACACAGGGCTTCTGGCCAGAGGCCTAGGAACGTGCGAGCTGCTGACCCAAAATCACTGAGTTTTTGCAGGTTTTGGTGTCTCAGGGAGATCTGAGTGTTTGCTGTAGACATGAGATGCTGCCATTGCTCCCCGGCAGCAAAGCAGGTGACACAGGGCAGGGCTTTCCAGGTGGGACACCTGGGCTGTGCTGCAAGTGTTGGCATGGATCGTGTGAGAAGTCAGCCAATGTTCTAGGAAACCACCACCTTGCAAGGCTGGATGACAAGAACAGGGCAAAGTGACACTGGCAGGTGCTCAGATACACCGTGTGCAGAGCCTTTTTTTTCTGACCCCTTCGGAAAACTTTATACAATGGCACTATGGAATGGTTTGGCTTGGACAGGACCTTAAAGCTTGTGTCATTCCACCCCCCTGCCATGGGCAGGGACACCTTCCACCACACCAGGCTGCTCAATAATAAATCATTGTAACAACAGTAACACACTTCAGAGAGCTGGTTTTCACCACCTGCCTCCTGAAACATCGCTGAACACATGCTGCTCATCACTTCAAATAATCCCCTTTTCATCTTATTGGGCCTTACTGTAGTGACCAGATTTTGCATAAATGTGTCAAAGGCCTTTAGCAAGTGAGGAATCTCCTGGTTTTCCCCCTCTGTGCATGTCAGGCAGGGCTCTCCCATCACACACCCCTGTGATCATTGTACCCTGTGTTTTTCCAACCCACACTGAGCCCGGGAGCGCTTCAACGCTGTTCTGACAATGAACCTCTGCAGCCTCATCACCCCCAACATCTGCAACCTGTCAGGCCTCATGGTGAACTGTTTTGGGGGGTTAAATCTCTAAAGACCAAAGGAGTGACTCTCAGGAAGACAGGAGAACCTGCTGGACGCAGGATCTGTCAGGTGGTACCATCAAATCCCTGCTGAGTGAATGCACCCAAGCACGGTCAGGATAAAGAGGGGGAAAGCTCCTCTTTTTCCTTCCCATGAGAGTCCTATCTCTCCTTCTGGATTAGCTGATTTTTCTGGAAGGACAGGCTGCTTCCACAAAGCCAGCCAGATTTTATTTAATGGTGCAGAGATGCTTTAGAGGAGCCAGGGACTAACAATGGATAACTGGACTGTTTCAGAGGGAAGTTTCAGTCTGCCCTTGGCCCCTCTGCAGTAGCAGAGCTGCAGCCAAAGGTAAATCCTTCCTCATTTCTAAACTGGATATAATTTAAGTTTATATTATCTTTGAGTTGTGAATCATCTGCTGAGCCTCAAATATTGAGGCTGTTTGTAAACTCCCACCTAGGCCTTCCCCTGTTTGCTTCCACCTGCCCCATCTCGCTTCCACTGCTCCCATCTCACTCTCCCTGCACGTTCCTATGCTATTAACAGCAGGAAAGGAGCCATCAAATCAATCTGAAGTGCCTCTAAATGACGTTTCAAAAGTAATTTTAAACTTAGGAGAAAACACCTTTCAGAATTATAATCACCTAGTAAGGCTGTCTGATATAATGACCTTCAACCTGCAGGTCAATTATTTAGTGCAGAGAGCCATAAAGGAACAAAAACCCCGTTATAAATACAGCCTAGTTCCAAAGAAGTTATTACTGGTCTTAAAAAGAATTCATGGGGATTCAGCCAAGAAATAGAAACCTCCAGGTTTTAGTCCTGGGGAGACGTTCTGGTCCCCAGAGGGATGGATCGTGCTGGCACAGCTGAGGTAGCCAAAATTAAATGGAATTACCTCAGAGCACGACACTGCCACAGGGAAAAAACACACCAGGTACTGCAGGTTCCCCCTGGCAACACAGGTGCCACGGAGGAGAGGCAGCCACAGGCAATCACAAGATAAGAAGTGTCTCTCCAGCCTTCCTCAGACGTTGGGAACTTTCCAGCTATTTAGACTACAGGGAGTTGAGGACTGTAAACACAACACTCCACGGATTCCTGGCTCAGCTGCCCCATTTCCCTGTCCCAGCCTTGTCCCCATCACTTTTATCAGGGATACTAAGAGAACTCCTGTGTGTGTTTGCTGCGTTCTCCTTCTCCCTCCACAGCACAGAAATCCCTTAATTTATCCTAAAGCATTCCAGACTTCAGCTTTAAACCAGGCCCAAGTCACCAACACTGGATCAACCCAACCACAGCAACTCCCTGTGTGACACAGACATATCCAGCTGCAGAAATGTTGGGAATATGAAGATGTCTCCCAGGTAAAAGCAAACATCTGAACACCACGTGTGTCAAACGAAGGCCGAGGTTCACACAGGGTGTGTATTTACAAAAACCTCCCTCTGGCTCTGCAAAACACAACCACACCACACAGTCAACACCAGAGCCCAGCCTGCAGAACCGAAACGGGGAATTAATGGAACACTTCCTCCACCACCTCATGGAGAAGTCGCTGCTGACACCATCTCCATGCTCAGCACCCAACACAAAACTAAAGCTATACCTGGATGTTTAAAACCGAAGCCAAGTGATCCAGCTGCACACTGGAAGATGGGCTCCTCCAGAAGAGCCCCACAAATTCCCAAAAAAACAAGAACAAACGTACTGCTCATCCATTATTTTTAGCTTCTTCGAGTGCTGAGAACTGCCACCTGGAAGGGTGTAATTCCCAGCTTCTTTTTCAATTCAGCGGCTTTAAGGTGTTGGGTAAAGACAGTTTAAAAGCCACTGTGTTTCAGCTAAAAGTTGAGCTGTCCCTGGCCAATTCCCATGCCTATCCCTCCACGTGGGAGCTGCAACTGGAGCTGGATCAAACCCATCCTAGAAACACACAGACTCCAGGGACAATGGGATCGAGGACAAGCCTTGCTCCTGTCCACGCCACAAAAACACAGGATTCAACCTCCTTGGATGTGAGTCAAAACACACCAGAGGATTTTATTCAACGCTGTGATTCTCCACGTGCTTCCCAGCAGCTCCATGAGCAAGGAGAGGGAGTGACACAGCAAAGCCTGGCTGAGCTCTGCATCCCACAGCCTCCCACGGAAGCACGCTGGCTTTCCAGCACGGCCCTGGAAAGGGAAGCAGGGAGGGGGGTCACACCTTCGGGATTGCTCGAGCCCTTACCTGTCCTCTCCGTTGTGCCCTCCTCCCTAAACCTGCGGG
>VZRO01004727.1:212311-243965 GCA_013397915.1 Daphoenositta chrysoptera | reverse complement strand
GCCCCGCCCCCCGGCGCCACCCGCCGCGAGCCCCGTCACCCCCGGCCGCCTCACGGGCTTCCCGTCCCGGCCTGCTCCCGACCCGCAATAATTTAATCATTATTAAAGGAGTAATTACGCAGGTACAGCTCTATTCACAGCGTGCCTTGACCCACCAGCAGCAGCAACACGCTGAAACCCCTGCAGGAGTTCGGCGCTGCCCGAACCAGGCTGAGGGGGCGGCTGGAGACCTTATTGCAACCCTCTTTCTTGTTCGTATAATTTGGTGCTTTTGGATTCGAGCACGTTGTTCGTGCTTGGTAGGTAGGGTGGCACTGGATTGCAAGCACCATGCTGACTCTGGGACTGTAAATAGTACAGCCATTGCAGGAAAATTTGTAGTAACTCTTAGATTGTCTGTGCATGGTGTGGGAACCATGCAGCTGCCTCGGCTCCTGTCTCCTGAAGATGTGCATCCGAGCAGGAGATAAGGATAGGGAGGTTCAGGCTGCTTCTTTGCTTCAGTAACTGAACTGGGCACTCCTGCTCTGCCCTGTGTGCGTGACAGGGTTGGCAGCCCCAGGTGAGCCCTGTTGCTCTCCCCAGGTGGTGTGGTGAGGCCTCACCTGGGTGAGGAGGAGTGACAGGAGTGATGTCGGGGGATGTTCCACACCCAGCACCTCCCAAAACCAGCATGCTGAGGCCACTGGCTTTGGGGCTCTGGTTCCTTGGAGCAGGGCAGCAGTAAGTGCCCCCTGCCCCAGAACTTGCTCCCTTACTGTGTTGCAAATCTCTACGTCTGCCTCTGCCCTCTTTCTGGGAAGTGTCAGAGATGAAATTGGTGCCATGGGTCAGCAGGAAACCCGGGAGCATCCGGGGAGGTGCAGATGGGCTGAGTCATTGCCCACATCCCCTGCTCCCCCAAAAACCACCTGTGTTCCCTGGTGGGGAGCAAATTCCTGCTGTGCTTCTGGGCCAATGTGTGGTTTATTTTTCAATGGGTGTCTGGCCTGCAAGGGGGTTTGGACACAAGGACCGGGGGGCTACAAGGTGTCTGCCATGATCCCTGACCTGAGACTGTCCACCCAGTGCTGCACCTGTGTTTGCTGATGACTTTATCCGTTCCTATTCCAGAGGATTGGTCTCTCTGGAGAGGGCACAGATGCTGTAGTCATCCTGGAAAAGACTCCTTTCCAGGAGGAGAAGATCCCGGACCTGCTGAAGAAGCCCATGAACGCAGAGCTGCAGATGCACAATGACATTTACTGCACGTTCTACCTGAGCCCTCCCCCAGAGCTGAGTGGTGAGTGCCCTCAGCCGTGCTCAGGGATCCTGGGGGGCTGGCTGGGGTGCTGGGATACGGTTCCTGCCCGTTCCAGAGGGGAGGACGCAGTGAGATGGGCAAGTGCCACTGCTGGACCTGGCAGTGCCAGCCCGGTTGTGGTTTGGTGACAGCAGCACACCTGGCCCAGGTGGGGAGGTCAGAGGGCTGTTGCCACACTGAAGGCAGTGTCTTACCCCGAGGCTTTGAATGCTGCCCTGTTTCATCCCCTTTTTCCCATGCCAAGGACACGTGGCTCAGCTGATGAGGCACTGAAGGCCATGGCTTGATGTCCCAGTGATCAGTTTCTCATATAATAAAATTAAGCAAAATTACTTCCTAGAACTGTAAGGACTATCAAACTAAAGCTTAAAAATGGTTAAACTTTCACAATTCAGGTGTGTCCAAAGACAAGAGAAATACTTTGAAACAGACCAGCAAGTGTAACTAGCTAACTAATACACATGTTTAGGTAACTAATGTTCTCAGAATCAAAACACTTGTTCAGACTGAATGTAATTTATGATTCTGTAACGTCAAAGGAGTATCCTAATTTGGTATCTTACAACAGACTGCACTTTCACTCTCAGGAATTCACAGCTGGAACAAATATTTTCTTTCAAATATTTCCAGTGACCTTGATGTGAAGGTGCAGAAAGGCTCAGGGGTGTGAGGGCTCTCTGTGGGTGTTTGTCAGTGCTCTTACTGGGGTAAGAGCTGTCTCCTTCCGGAATGTCTCTCTTGAAAACAGTCTGCAGGGCACATGCAGCTGCTTCTCATCCCAGGGTGGCATCTCATGGGCTTTTTTGTCACCTGGTAAGGACAGGCAGCTTGTATTTGGGGGAGGATTTAAGTGCTGGTAACTTCGAGTGCTGGGGCAGACGAGCCCCATCCCGCTGCTGATTTCGCACATCTGGGTGTTACAAAACTCTGTTAATAACCAAGTATGACAAAGACAGATGGGCAGGTTGGGGAGCTGCAGTGGAAGGCTCTCCCTGCAGAGGGGACTCTGCTCCCAGTGGAAAGGTGTCCTGCAGTGGTGGTGCTTTCCAGCTGCCACTGGAAAGCAGGGCTGGTCTTTGGGCACTTCAGTTTAATCAGAGTCCCAGACTGTTTTGGATTGGAAGGGACCTTAAAGCTTGTCTTGTTCCAACCCCTGCCATGGGCAGGGACACTTTCCACTATCCCAGGTTGCTCCAAGCCCTGTCCAGCCTGGCCTTGGGCACTGCCAGGGATCCAGGGGCAGCCACAGCTGCTCTGGGCACCCTGTGCCAGGGCCTCAGCACCCTCACAGGGAACAATTCTTTCCCAATATCCCATCCCTCCCTGCCTTCTGGCAGTGGGAAGCCATCCCCCTTGTCCTGGCACTTCAGACCCTTGTCCCCCGTCCCTCTCCAGCTCTCCTGGAGCCCCGTTAGGCCCTGGAAGGGGCTCTGAGGTGTCTCCAGAGGCTTTTCCTCCCCAGGCTGAACACCCCCAGCTCTCCCAGCCTGGCTCCATGGCAGAATTGCTCCAATCCTCAGAGCATCTCCATGCCCTCCTCTGGACTTGCTCCAGTGGCTCCATGCTCTTCCTGTGCTGAGGACCCCTGAGCTGGAGGCAGCTCTGCAGGTGGGGTCTCACCTGAGCGGAGCAGAATCACCTTCCACAATTAATTCCACGTGAGTGCTGGTATATGTTCAAATTCAGAAATGCAGTGATAAATTCCATGTCAATGCTTCCATAAACACAATAGCAGCCAAACAGGTTTAATAGAGTCAAAATTATTCTGAGTGCCTTAAGTAAGATGTTGTTGCAGTACCAAGTTAAATTTTCAGGATGTTTGATGTGCTTTCCCAAAAACACTCTTGTTTTAGCTCTGTTCCCATGGTGTAGGAGGAAGTACTGTCTGGATTTGTTAGCTTGAGTTGTGCAAAACTCCTTCTGTGAAGAACTCAAAATTAAAGATTTTGTTGTTACAGTGAGTTTCAGTCTGAGGAAAACACCATAACACCACGGGCGTTGTTGGAAGACGTTAAAGCTCCTCTTTCTTAGCTGGGAGAGCTCCTTCTGGGGTGCCTGCTGTATTCCAGCCCGGCGGGAGTTGCAGGGTTTCCCACGAGGTGGCATTGCAAGACTGAAATCCCTCGGGCTGTCTCCAGCTCAGCCGTGCCAGCCTTTGCCTTCCTTGCAGCGCTGTGTAACTCCACGTTACTCTGAGAACAGAATTCCTTATTTTATTTAGGGCATATTCCAGGTGCGAAACCCCTCCGGCAAGTTTGAATGGGGAAGAAGCCTCTGGCTTTCTTCTGCCAAGCTTTATCTTTTTAATGACTTTTAAATCCATCTTCAAAAGGTAAGTTTTTGCAGAGATATTACCCAGTGGTGCATCTTTGCTTCTCACCCCTCTCCTTGGCACCCCTCAACTCGCTCTGGATGCTGAGCAGCCCCAAGTAGGAGATCAGGAGGGGGCTGTAGACCCTGGAGCTGCTGTCCAGGCTCTCCAGGTGGTAGTGGAGAGCAAGGAGGCTTCTCGTTTTGAAGCAATTAGCAGCAAATAGCTGTTCAGTGGGCACATTGCATGAGCTGCTGGTGGGCAGCTGGGCTGGCACCAAGGAAACAGCCCCATGTGTCAGGAGGGGAAGGAAATTACCCTTTGGAGCTGAGTCACAGCCCACAGACGTAGTTGACATGAGGAATGCAGCTTAAAAACCTTAACAGGAGGAATTGCCTGTAAAGCTGTAGTCAGGGTTTGAGTGATCTGGGATGTTGAGTGAGAATGTGGAGACCCAGGGAGCCCTTGCACCTTTTTGTAGAAAAGGTCAGACTTTGGCATTAAGCAGTTCATGGAACAGTCCTGTGGTGTGGGAGGAAGGAATTCACTTGGGGGATTTCACAGCGCCGTGGGCAGCTGAGCTCTGTCATGCTCAGCCTCTTGCTTTCTGAGGTGAGATAGACCTCGAGGCAGAGGAAGTGGTGACTGCGGGTGACTTGTGCTGACGCCATGAGGAGCTGCCTCCAGAGCATCTTTCTCAATGCTTTCTCTGTGGTCCCAAGTCCCTGGGGCTCTTCATTCAGCTGGAGTTTCCTACAGCTGAAAGTGGAGACTGTCTTCACTTTTCCCCACCTCCTTGTTGAAGAGAGTTGGGTGCTGCTCCCTCTGCACAGTCAAACCAGCACCGGCCCCGTGGAATGATGACTTGTTTGTGTGGTGACACAGGGAAAGGGAGGCCAAAGCGTTTGAACAAATGGCTCCTCTCTGACCTTGGAAGAGACGTTTCACTCTGATGAGATTTTTAGGTCTGGGAGCACAGTGGCATGAAGGTGGCACCAGATGAGTCTTGCTCATCTCATTGATTTTACTGCACGTGTCAAGGCTAAAATGGGAAATAACTTTTGCAAACAAGCCAGTATTGGTCAGAGTTTGTCTGAAGGGCAACCCAAACCCCTGGAGTGAGGAGAGGGGACTTTGTGAATTTGTGGGGAGTAGCGTGTCAGAGCTGATGTGACTGTGCTGCTACCAAAGGCAGGCATGTGCAACTTATTGTAAGGCCACTTTCTGGATGTTGCCTTGATTTAAGAGGCAGCTTCAGCCTAGATGTGAGAGGAACCCCCAGCCTTGGCTTTCTGCTACAGGGACAGCAAAGGCTGATTTCACAGAAAGGGAAACATTTTCCTTCTGCCAAAGGTTGGATTGCAAAAGGCAGATGGTTCAATATACACATTCCCTGATAACATCCAGTTCCTCACACCCATTTGCCAAGGAGAGCTTGATGTTTGTGGCAAAAAGCAGCCTCTTCGTGCCTGGCTGCTGCAGGACTGTACTTCTCCAAAGCTGTGCTGCTGTGATTTAAGGGCTCTTATCACAGTCCTCTAAAGAGTCTTTGCTCCCTGGCTGCAGGCTAAAGCTTATTAAAAACATCTTAAAACAAGCACAACGGGAGAAGCTCTGGCTCTATTGCTTCAACACGGAGTGGAGAAATTGTGGGAAAAAATGGGAGAGTGTGAAAGGAAAGTTTTCAGTCATGCAGGAAGCAATCCACATCCCAAAAAGAGTTTGGTTTCAGGCAGCGAGGAGCTGGAGAAGCATGCAGGAGCTGCAGTGGGAAGGCTGGTTCTTCTCCCTGCATTTCCATGCTCTGGCTGCCTCTGGGGTTTGCCCAGCCAAAAAAACTTCTTGCATTTACACTTAAAGAGAAAGCTCGAGCCTGAAGCTGTGGGAGCCTGTGGGGTGGTTTGGAGGATGGTGGGGTGTGTCATTGTGCTTTGCTCTGTGTTTTGCAGGGGTGGTAAACTGCACCTTTCCTCTTTGCAGTGCCTGTTGCAGCTAAAGTCCACTGAGCCCCCCAAATCCTCCTGGGATGAGCCCCAGGGGCCAGGCAGCCTTGGCTGAGTCCCTGGCAGCATGCTTGGCTTGCCCTGGCATGTGCTGGCCTTGGAGACAGTGAGCTCTTGCAGGCTTTATCCTTTGCAGCTTTACTTCATTCACTAAAGAGAGCCGCAGCTGGCTGGGACAAAGCCGTGGGCATACCTGGCTGGGGCTGCGTTGGGATCCGGTGTTCCCGTGTGACCCCTGTGCAGTTGTGATCCTAAAACCAAATAAACTGTTCATGCAGCAGGGGAGTTGTGTGTTATATATTTACTTAGGGCATTATATATTTAGTTAGGGCTGCATCCAAGGTGCTGTCTTCCCACCTAATGATGGGAAAATAGCCCAGAGCTGGATGCAGCAGGAACGATGCTTGCAGAGGGAAAGAAAACCTGTAAGAGCACAAATATTGACCTGTCTGTTGTTCCCTGACCTTGACACCTTCCTGCGCTTGATGGTCGGGTTGATTAGGGTGCTTATAAACCAAAGCTCAGCTTCCTGCTAGCAAAGAGAGGAAAAAGCACCCCTGCCCAAAAGGAGAAGTAGGTTGTTCCTGCCCTGTGTGCTTCTCCTGGCTCCCTGGCAGGGTTAAATCTGTCTGAAACAGGCTGGCAGTAGGTGTTAATGCTGCAGTGGGGTGGGAGAAGAGAGTATGAGGCCTCTCCTCGCTGATGTGCTGAGCTGGAGGGGGATTTTGGCAGAGCCTGGGGACAGTGCAGCACAGAAGGGGATGAGGCATCATTAGTGAGCTCAGAGTGCCCTTTACTACATGCATGAGCTCTCTCTGCTTACATTTCGTCCTCTCCTGACAACAGCTGCCTACAGCCCTTTTTCCCTTAGGTTCCCCAAATGGTGGTTTGATTTTTCTTGTGTCTTTGGTTGTGTTTTCCTCTCTTGTTTTTAGCAGGAGAGGGAAGAAGTGTGTGTCTGGTCAATCTGAGCCTCCTTTTCTCCTGGGCAGTTTCCCAGCACTGTGGTGTTTCCCCTCAGATGCCCCTCGTAGAGTGACCAGCCTGGACAGATGTTCTCTGCCTCCTGCTCATCCAGGTTCCTTCAATTAAACCTCCTGGCTTTTTATAACCTCCAGTTAGTTGACGGTCAGCCCTGCCTTCCAGAACAAACCACAGATGCTCCGTGGTGGCCGCGGGCCGGCGTTCAGGAACAGGCTGGCTGATGTGACTCAGATGTGAGCAGAAACAATCCCTGGTGCTGCAGCCAGCTCAGAAACCCACATCACGTGTCCAGCGGTTCCTTACCCCGTTTCCAGGCCAGGGCAGGTTTGGGTGCCCCACGGCCTACGTGCCGCTCCGGTGCACACGGAGCCTGCCAGGAGCAGACTTGGAAACCGCAGCGTGGCCACGTGCCAGCACTGGAAAGATTTCGGGGCGAGCCTGGTCTCGCTGTGGACGTTTCCTGCGGCCGAGCCCGGGCTCAGCTGTGACTTTGCATCCTGTGTGCGGCTCCTAAGGACTGTCAGGCTCTGAGCAGGTATCAAACAGCCTCTCTGGCTGCAGTGATTGATGCTAATTAGCATCGCTGGGACATTTTGGGGTTGATGAGACCTTTAGAAGGGAAATAATCGTAAGTGAACCACAGCCTCTCCCCTGCCTCCTCTTCCAAACATCTGCTCAGCTGCAGCTGCACATTAAGGAGTTCTATGATCTCTTATTTAAAGCACCCTGAGTTCTCTCCCCACTACCCCCAAATTGGGGAGGTGCCAGGGAAGCCACTATGGGTCCCATGCACCCCCATGCACCGTGGTTATCACCACCCAGCACCAAGGGGCTCCTGCTGCAGTCCTTGCTCTGTTTTTGGGGTATAAAATCAAATCGTGAAAGTTTCAGCCTGAGGCTAGCTGTGGTATTTCATCTTTTGCCTTTTTTGTTTTCTCCCCAGTGCTTTGCTGATCTTTGTAAGTGAGGAGAACTACAGCCTTGTCTTTTTTTCTTTGGTATTACATCATCCTGCTAGAAGTGCTAATTGAGTCCTGGAAAACAACCTTGTTTGAACATGTGTACGGTGGGAATCAGACCAGACTGCCCTTGTGGTTTGCATTTTCATATTTCATGTTACCAGCATTTTCCTGTGGATTTCATTAAGCTGGGTTTGGCATGGAATGAAAAGGCAGAGTCTCTCAGATTTTGCAGTGCTGACCTTAAAAAAACAGAAAGCAGAAAACTAAAAAAGACTCGAGCCATCCTAAATCCTGGCTCTGGGAACAAATAGGTGTTTGTATTCTGTGTCTAGCTAGCCTATATCCAAACTTAAGGCATGAAGCACGACTTTGGTGCCCTGGTGCGTGTGCAGCCCGTGGTTTTCTGTGGCAGACCCTGGGCACAGCCTGCAGCCTTCACATGCCCCAGCCACTCGCCTCAGTCTGGACTGCCTGGGGTTTGCCCAGGCTCGTGGGGCTTTTCTCCTTCCTGCACTGATGCTTATAGCACCTCTGTGTTGGCTGGGAAGGCAGAGACACTCCTGTGCCCGTGGAGCACCTTGGAGTTGTGGCAGGCTCTGTATTGCACATCCAATCTTGGCCAAAGAGGGGTGTTTTCCGAGTTTTTAGCCCTGTGGGTAGGATTTACTGCTGCCGATATCAGAGCTGCCAGGTTGACAAGGTGAGCACTTGAGTGCTGTTTAATGCCACAGAAATTGCGCAGCAAAGTTCTAATCTCGAGGCAAACAGAAAATGTTTTCTTTTTGCCAGGGTAAATGGTGAAATGCTTTTTGTGGGCAGGGGGTCACTCAGCCCTCTTCCCTCGGCTCATCCTGAGCTGTGTTGACCTATCAGCTCACGTTGTTTGCTCTGGATCTGTCCCTGTGCCCTTGACTTCTTTGCCTCCTGTACTTGGGGCTCGAGGCCAAGCACTCTGAATGAGCTCTGGGAAGGAGCTGCTCTTTGGTGTTCATCTGGGTTTGTGGCTGGACGAAGTTGCTGGGTGCGTCCTGTGAGCTTTGGATTTAAGTATTTAAGAGGAAGATGTGTCTCTGTCCCTGGGGTCGTGTTTCTGTCCTGGTTGTTGACTGCACATGAACACTGCCCTGGGAGCCCCACCTCTGCCCCGATGTTGCTAATAAGAAAAGAGCGAGTGCCTGAAAGAGCAAGTGTGGAAAAACTCAGCAAACTCTTCCACCTGAACGGGAAAGACAGGCCCTGGCTGTGCCATTGGCTTTTTCTTCCTCCAGAAAAGCAGCGGCAGCACAGGAGGTTAAAGCACTTGTTTACTTTCCATGTCCATTCTCCCTCACCCACTCTTCAAAATGTCATAGTGTGGCATTTTTTGGAAGGGAAAACAGATTTGTTGGGGACTGAAGGAAGCAATGTGGGTGGTAACTCAGTTGATGTGTTTGTTCCTAGAGATCAAAGCCACAGTGGTGTACCCTGCCACGGAGAAACACATCCAGAAATACCTCCGTCAGGAAGTGCACCTCATCCGTGAAACCTGGGAGGATTACAAGAACATAACCCTGCCCTTCATCCAGTCCCAGAGCTTCAGCATCCAGGTACGGGTACCAGCCCCTCTCCTGCAGACACAGATGTCTTTGGTCTCCTCTGCCAAAACACTGTGCTCTCAGAAGTCTCCTCTGAAGCCCAGGCTGGAGAGCTGGGAGTGTTCTGCCCCATCTCCATTCTGTTGGTTGTGTTGTCAGCTCTGTGGTGCTGTGCCCTCTTATTTGGTTGGCCTTTTCCATCTTTGCAGAAAAACATCTGCCATGGAGCTGTACTCCCAAGTTGCCTTTCCCAAGGTTTCTGGAGAAACTCTGAGGTTTTTCCTTCTTTCCAAGGGTGGCTTCCTGTGTGTTGGTGCTGTTCACTGGGCTTCTTAGGAGTCTCTGGGTTGTTGTGGAAATGGAAAAGCACAGATTGTGCTTGGATTCCTGCATCACAACTCACTCCTCCTGCCACGGCTCCTGCCACTCAGCCCCCCAGTCCATATTCCACGTGGTGAAATTGTTACTTTCAGTGTCCTACTTGCCCCAGGCAGCCCCAGCTTTTTCCTTGGTTTATCCTTTTTTTGACTCTCCCTATCTTTCTCCTTTAGAGACCAAAGGAATACAAATTTGTAGGGATTGATTCATTCCAGCCTTTGCAGAAGGGGGAATAAACCAAATCGTGGGACTGCTGAGGCTCTCCATTAAAAATAACTCCCCAAAACTAACCAGGAGCCTTGAATGCCCTCCCCCCACTATCTTCTTGCTGCCTTAAACTGCAGCATTTATTAGCTGGAGAAAAGCAAGTGCGTGTTTCCACCAGGCCACAGCCTGCATGGAATATTTTCTCTGTGCTTTTGCTCCCAAATTTTTTAAGTTTCCTTGTGTAGCAGCTGCCCCTCAGGAATTGCTTGAGCTCTCATTCTGCCTTTTCCCCCAAATGCTTGTGAGCTGGTTTCATTACATGGAAACATTCCTGGTGACCATCAGGAGCATCTGCTGAGGAGTCACGGTCAGCATGGTCAGTCCTCGACCTCTGAGATTTGATAATGCTGTTCCTTGTCTTTATCCAACTGGTTTTGCTGAGTGGAAGGGGAAATGTGAAGGGTGACAGAAACACCAGGGGACTACAGAGGCGTCTGTGTTTCCTGCTGGAGGATACAAAGTGTGGATGCTGTCAGGACAATGGTTTTATTGTGGTGCCAGTCCCTGGACATGTGTTCTGCTTGCTGGGCTTGTGCTGGGAGCAGCAGGAGCAGTCAGCCAAGGACCTGCCCATCACAAGGCAGCCTTGGGTTTAAAATTCAGCTCATCTGATCAGTGAACTTATTTAGGGCACTGATAGCTTGGTGCTTGTGATCAGAGCAGGCATAAAAACCCCAACAAAAGGCAAATGTCCATTTTCTGCCGAGCTTCCTGTTGAACTTTCCTCCCAGGGTTACAGAGCAGAGCGAGCTTGTGCTGTGCTTTCCAGAATCACTTGAAGAATCTAATTTCTAAGATGATGCTAAGAAGTAAAGATAGCAATTTAAGCAAAAAAATCCCAGATCAAGGGAAAAGAAGTTGTTTTTTCCCTCCAGATGCATTCAGGTCAGTTGACAGTGATCCTAAGTGTTGATTAGATTAATTAAACTCTTGATGGATTTCCCCAGAAGTGTCTGGTATGCACAGCACCACCAGCCCAGCTCATTCAGTGTATTTGTGAAACTGGCTGCACCTTCCCACCCACCTGGGGCAACCAGAATATTTCAGACCTATATTTGGTGGGGAAAATTATGTTTCCAAACATTTTCAGCTTCCAAGCTTTGGCAATTTCCTGCTGTCTTGAGTTACCTTCCAGGGACCTGGCTGAGGACTCTCTTGCCAGTCCAGTACTTAAGCTAGGCTTAACCTAGAGCATAACATGCATTTTGGAGGTGTAAAGAAGGATGCTGGAGCTGAGGCTGGGAGCCAGGGAGAGCAAAGATGCTTTTCTCTGGTCTTACTCTGTCTCTTATCCCTGGTGTCTTCCATTTCCATAACTCTTCTCTGAATGGTGCTTTGCCTTGCAGGAGGAGCGCGGGGGGATAACCAGAGCAGGGATTACAGGCAGGCTGAAGGCTGGAACCTTAAGTTTGGAAGAAGAAGAGTGGTGAGCTGTTTTTTAATCAGCCAGGGAGCCAAGAGACATGCATTGCCCAAAAAAACACAGGCCTTTCGTCTCCCTGCAGTGAGCTGCCAGCAGTCAGAGCCAATCCAACTCTGCTCCTTCCTCTTTGAATAAGGAACAAAATCAGCCAAATTCCCTTCCCAGACTTGGTTGTAAAGATTTTGCTGCAGCTTGGGGGGTAAAAGAGGTGTAAACAGCCCCATGGTGCTGCAAGAAGAGTGTGCTGAGCCCCACAAGAGCTGGGTTCCACTGCTTTTTACTGAAGTGCTCATAATATTCTGGAGTTTGTTGGTTGTTGACGTGTTTTATGGCTAATTAATTACAAATTATTTGGTCATCTTAAAATAAAATTGGGTTTTTTTATATATTCTAGTTGCAGAGAATGTGCAGTAATCCATGAGCTTGGGCTAAATGCACCTGAGACGTTGCTTTTTTTTCTCTGCTGATTTATAAACCGTATATTTCTCTTTCAGTGGGTGTATAATATCCTGGAGAAGAAAGCTGAGGCTGATCGAATCGTCCATGAAAACCCAGATCCTTCAAATGGCTTTGTTCTGGTTCCAGATTTAAAGTGGAATCAAAACCAGGTTGGTTTGCCCCTCTAATGCTGCCTGAAGGTAACCCAGAGGAAATGTCCACTTCCAGACTACTCAGAGCACCCTGAGAGAGTCTGAGTAGGTGCCTGTGTCCTTCTGTGCTCGCTGTTGGTAGTGATGACATTGCCAGGGCCTCTTGGCACGAGCAGATTGGGGATGCTGCAGACCCAAGCTGTTCTCTCTGCTGCTGAGATGTATTTATTAGGTTCACTTTTCTGTATCAGCCCAAATGTTGTCAGGATGTGTTTGAAGCGAAATCCTGCATATTTGTTCTGCTGAACTTGTCTGGGTTTTTTTCTTTTGCAAGCCTTGACTCGAGGTGCAAACCAGGCAGCTGTGTTGTCCTTTGGTTGCTGCAATTAACTCTCCTCCACAGTGTTAAACAGATGGTTCTTGACTGATGAGCAGCTGCTTTACCCCTTGTGGGAGTGGCCACTTTCACCAAGTGATTTTTAAGACCAGGCTGTATTCCGAAATTCAGAATTATTCCTTGGGCTCCGGCTCCCTTTCATGCTGTAAATTTGGGGAGGTGAAACTCCATACACACACCCCTCCCTTTAGAGTTGGTGGCATCAAAAAAAGTCCCCATCGTGTTTCTGATCCTCATATGCTTCTGCAGGGGGCACGTGGGGAGAGTTGCTGTATGATTAAGACTTGGAAACCAAAACTCGAGAAAACGGGAACACAAGCCTGCTGGTGGGCAGCTCCATCCTGTGTGTCTGTGCAGGGAGCAGCTGTTTGTGGTGTGGAGCTGAGTTGTCTTGGGGAGTGACAGGGGAGTCACTGCAGGGTAGTGTCTGCTCCCCCTGAATTCCTTGCACATCAGCTACTCCAAAAATCCCCTGTCAAGTGGTGATGGGGTAACTCAGCTTGAATTTCCACTTGGTCACCAGAGGCACAGCCTTCTTCCTGATGAGATTTTGCATGGGGATACATGTCCAGCTTGCAGGATGTGTCCTGTTCGGTGCCCTCCCAGAGGGGCAGTACTTAGGGATCCCAAAACATGCAGCATGTTGTCCCTTTCCTGGCTGTGAGCAAAGCCTCGGTGGAAATCCTTGAATGCTGCAACCAAGCTTCGCAACTCTCATCGGGATTGGGCTAAAATCATAGATGGGCTAAAATTTGTGCTAGAGACCTGCTGCATCCACATCTCCCAGCTGGCATGGTCAGGGAGTGCCTCAGTAGCAGGATTTGTCCTTAGGGGAGGTCTCCCCATGTTCCTGCTGCCTCTTGGGATGCTGAACAGAATCGCTGCGACTTCTCCACAACTGCTGGGCTGCTCTTTGCACCTCAGTCATCCCTGGAGCTATCTGGGCCCTTTGCACTGCTGATCTCCTTCCCAGGCAGGCGAGACAGCATCCCAGGAAGGGCTGTCAGCTTTGCCTTTGAGCCAAGGAATTTCTTCTTGGCTGTGGGTGGTGCTGATCCCTACAGCCCCGGGGCTGCCCGGGGGGGTTCCCTCTGCCACATCCCACCTGGCAGGCAGGGCTGCTGAATGGAATCAGGGAAGCAAAATGCAGCTCCCAGCAGGACTCTGCCAGCCCTCCCTCAGAAGTCCTTCCGGCAGTGTGGCCTCGCACTCCTTTAGTCCCTGCCCCACAAATCCTGTGAATTCACCTGCAGTTCTTTCAGGCTAATGGATGGGGGGAAGATTTCTCTTTAGCACTGTGAAATCTGCTGGCCTCAGCCTTCTGGGTGCTGCTGCCCAGCCTCGATAATGGTTTGAGCTGGTTTCTTGGGGTGTTTTTTAAACTTTTTTTTAAAATTTTTTGGTTGTTTTTGTCTTCCACAACTTTTGAGTTAGTTTCAGATCTGCAGGAGCCCTGAGGCGTTGCCTGAAGTGATGCCTGGCATGACATCATTCCAGGCCTTTTTAGCAACAGGCTTATTTGTTTCAAACAGCAACATACAGATGTTGTTCTAAGGAGAAGAGCTGTTTGCTTTTCCTCCCACCAGCCAGCCCGGAGCCAAAGAGCACAAGCTGATACACCATCTTTTTCTGGAGCTGTGCATGGGAATCAAATGGAACCATGAGCTGGCTGGGTGCAGGAACAGCTCTGTGCTTCAAGAGCCCTGTGAAGGGTCCTGAGAGCATCCTTTGACACGAGCATTTATTTCCAAAGAGCTGCACTGGTTTTCTCACAGCCCTGAAGAGATCTGCTCGGTCTCAAAATATCCAAACCCTTTGCTTTCCAGTATTTATATTAGAAAGTCACTAACTGAGCTGAAGGAGACTGGGATTTTTATTTTTATTTTTTTAAAGTGTGATGATCCACAACTTTGTGTCGTGTTAAACATTGAACATGCTGAGCGCTTCGGGGGAGGCCAAAGGTTTGTCTGAGGGCTGCTCTAGGGACATATCTTAACTGCCCTGGGTTTGTACAGTGACCAATTAGGTCTTGAAAATTGTTATATATAGAACTGATGTGACTCAAAAGGGGCCAGCTGTTCACACAGTGGAAAAGTAGAGAGCTTATCATTGGGAAAATTTTTCAGTTTCAGTTTTGACCGCTGTGGTTCACTGTAAATCCTCATCTGAGCATGCTGCAGATCAGCCATCACTGAGAAGCCCTTTGCACCTGCATGGGGGGTGCTGGCAGACCCCCAGGCAGACCCCCAGGCTCCTGGCTGGGGCTTCAGTGACCCCACCTATCTGGGTGGGTGCCTGCACCTGGTCTCCAGCCTCAGTAACACAGAGAAGGCATTTTTGAGGTGCTCAGGGAGATGTGAAGGTGGAAGGGCTGCACTGAATGCGGTGCTCACAGCACAAGAGGGCTGGTCACTCCATCTGCCTCTAAAGCTGAGAAGGTATTTGTGATCCCACTGTTTATGGATTAGGATGAGGCTGTTCTCTTCTGGTCGTTTCTGGACAAAACCCAGTTTCTCCAGAAATGATGCTTTGAGGTGCAGTGGGATTGTGGGGGAGCACATCCCATACTGGGAGATTCAGCCCAGTGTGGCTGTTGAGAACAAGAATCCCCGTATGGCACAACAATCCCTGTAAAACAGCCTGGGAAGCTGTGAATGGTGTGTCAGGCCCAAAGAGCTGCTGCCTCCAGGTGCTCTTTGTGTGTCCCCTTCATCCCCACCCCGTGTCTCTGCAGCTCGATGACCTGTACCTGATCGCCCTCGTGCACCGCCGGGAGATCAAGTCTCTGAGGGATCTCACAGCTGAGCACCTCCCGCTGCTGAGGAACGTCCTGCAGGAAGGGAAGGTGAGCGTGAGGCCGGTCCTGGCCAGGGCGAGCTCAGCTGCCTCTGCAAAGGCACTCCCAGGGTTTTCTGGCACAGCGTCTGTCTGGGGAGCGCTCATCAGGAGATAACAAGTCAAGAAACAGGGCTGTGTTGCCCTCTCTGGTTCCTGCTCTCCATCAGCACCTTCCCCAGATCATGCCACATCCAGGTGCTTTAGGGATGCTCCATACTTCCTGTGAGCAGTGATCTCCTCATACCAACCTCTTATTAACCCAAACCCTGGCCTGTTCTCACCGGCTGATGAGATTTTCCGTGGGGTGTGTTTGGGAGATGGATGTGCAGTAGCTTCTCCTTCCTTCACTGCGTTAGAATTTGGAAAGTAATTGCACTGGGGAAAGTGGGAGATTAATTAAGAGATTAGCCAGGGGATTCAGCGAGCGGAGCCGGCGTGCCGGAGTTGCCGTTGCTGTTTTTAGCTTTAATTACACTGGCTGGTAACAGATCCCTGTTACTTTTCCAATGAGTTGGAGCGATAAGGGTGAAAGGGAAAATGATATGGGTGGATAGCACGTCCCATCACGGAGAGATAAAAGTGGGGCAGCCAGAGGCCTCGCTCTGTTCCCGCAGAGGCTGAAATTGGAGGGTGGGAAAGAGCTCTGGCCTTCCAGACTTCCCCCTCTCCCTTTCTGTGAGGAAGCAGAAATCCCTTTTACCTTTCCCTGCGCCTTTCCTGCCACCCAGGGACGCTCTCTTCCACCCATTGCACGGTTTTGCCAGTCCTGAGCTCTCCGTTTGCCCTCCGCAGGAGGCCATAGCGAAGCGCTTCGGCGTGCCCGGCTCCCAGCTGCGGATCTACCTGCACTACCAGCCCTCCTACCAGCACCTGCACGTGCACTTCACCGCCCTGGGCTACGACGCGCCGGGCAGCTCCGTGGAGAGAGCCCATCTCCTGGCTGACGTCATCGACAACCTGGCCACGGACTCCTCGTACTACCAGAAACGGGCTCTGACCTTCCCCCTGCGGGCTGATGAACCCCTGTTTAAGAAGTTCCAGGAGGCAGGGAAAGTGTGAGGAGGCAGAGGTGCTTTTGTATAATAAGCTTTTTTAAACAAATACCCATTTTCGGGCTTTTTTTCAAGGTTGTGTTCCTTTTATGTTTTTTAACTCTGTTTTTGTACAAGGTGGGGCTGATGATCCTTTGCTATGGAAACCATGTTGTCTGTTCAAGTCCATTAAAAAAAGCATTGATTGAATAAAGCCCTTTGAGTGTGCTGGATTTTACCTCAGACTGGGCACTTCTGGGATGCAGTGAGCAGAGGGGTTTGGGCAGGAGCGGCTGTGTGTATCCATCTTTTCCACCTGTCCCCACATGTCAGCCCAAACAGGGTAGTAGGTAGATGGACAGGTCCGAAAAGCCCCGGTGTCCTCAGAAAGCTTCATGTGTTTCCTACAGATTTACCCCTGGGAGTGGGATTGCAGCTTCCCTAGAGCAGGGAGGGGTGCCTTGCTCCGAAGAACTCCAATGACTAACCCGAGTCCTCGCCCTTCCTGTCTGGCTGTGTGGAGACAAGCACTGTGTGCTGCCCGATCCCCATCACCCCTCTGCTGCTCCTTAGTCACCTCTGTCTGAAACAGCCCCTTTCTGACAGAGGCTGCTTGACTTTTGCAAGGATTATGGGTTAAAGCCCCCCCAAAAGTAAATAATAGTGCTCTTCCTTCTGCCGAGGTAGTGGCAGGACAGGAGAAGTGCCAGGAGCTGGATTCAATGATCCGTTGTGGTGGAAAACCCAATTCCTCCGTATGCAGGGAGCTTGCTCGGCCACCCAGCCATTGGTTCCCTGGCAGCTGCTCCACTGAGCGCCAGCCTCTGAAAACTTCATGAGTTCCTGGTGCCAGAAAGGGCTCTGGTTTCTGGTCGGTAACCAGGGATGTAATTGCAGGGATCATCTCACTGGTACCCCAGTTCTTTGCTCCGTTCCGCACCCTGAGCTCTAAGAGGGTTTTTTTGCTGATGGGGGAAAACCCAGATGTGATTGATTTTTTTCCAGGCTGTGGGCTGTGCAGGAGCGTGGCCTGGAGCTGGCTGGAGTGAAGTGGCACCGTTGGAGCTGCCCCGGGGCTCTGCTCAGCTCATCCCATTTATAAATATTCAGGTCAGGCAGCTCCCTGATGTCCTTTAGCAGCAGGGAGAGGCAGAGCAGCTGGGTGCAGCCACCTTCCCTTATTCCTCTGCAGAAATTCCCATTTCCTGGGTTAACAGTTGGGCTTGATGATCTTGGAGGTATTTTCCAAATTATTATTGGAGTTTAGAAGTGCAATCCATAGTAAGAAAGCTGCAATGATCTGCTGTGGGAGCCTTTCCCTCTTGCTTCAGCTCCACCCATCTCCTGAGCAGAGCAGGCCAGTTGATTTGGGGAGCTGGGCAGCTTTAGGATCTGGACATGGTCAGTGGGGTTGCCTGTCCCATGGCTCTCCCCTTCCCTAGGTTTTAAATTGCCAAGTGACAGGGATGAATTTGTTTCCACACCAAAGCATTTTCTCTGCCAAGGTCTCCTTTGGAGAGGGAACATCCCAGTTTTCTGTCTCCACCCAGGCCAGCCCAGGAATGGAGATGGTTAAACAGCAGACAGGCCCATCCTGTCTCCTAGGAAGACTCCCCAGTCCTCAGGTATTGAAAAAACACCCTCAGTCTTGAAAATAGACTCTCTGAGGGCTGTGACAGACGAGCAAGCAGCACATCTTCCACAGACCATCTGCCTGGCTCCCGCTGCAGGAGTCGTTTTCCTGGGAGACTGCACTGGGGAGCAGGGGGTACATGGAGCCCGGGATGGAGGCTGTCTCCGCCTGGCCCAAAAGAAGGGGTCAGGGGGAAGCATTCTGATGGATCTGGAGCCTTCAAAGGATTAACTGAGGTCCTGCAAAGCCAGATGGCATTCCCAGGCTGTGGCTTGAGGAAGGGTGAGCCCGAGGTGATCCAGGACAAAGCCGGCTTGTGCTGGGCATGAATGGCCACATTCTTGTCCCTCTGGGGCAGATGCTGCAGGCCCGGCTGAGGGCATCCCCTTCCTCCTTTCTGAATGGATCCTGCTCGCCTGGCTCCTGCTTTGGCCTCGGCACCCTTTCAGGAGCATTTTGGCTATGGTGTGGTGGATGGCACAGCCTCTGCCCATGCCCAGTGGGGCAGGACACCAGGCCTGTCCTGCACTGAGATCTCCCAAACCCTTCTAGCAGTGTGAGTTCCGAAGGGTGATGGCAGAGCTCGTTACAAATTCACTTCTCAAGCAGCCAGCATTTCCCCCCCTCTTTTCTTCTCCAAATTACTCGGGGCTCATCATGCTGAATTAATCCAACTGGCAATTTATCCTTTGTAAATTAAATATTAGGGCAGGGTGTAGTCATTAGCAGTGACAAACCACCCAGAGAAGGCTCCTGGCACTCTGCTACAGCAGCAAATACATTCCCATTTCCTGGTGGGCTTTAAAGCCCTGTTGTCTGCTGAGGCTGTGGTGGCCACAAGAAGCTCGTGGCTGGTTTTTGGGTGCACCCAAGGCGACACAGGTACCTTGTGGCTGCTCCATGGATGCAAGCAGGTCTCCTGTGGGATGGACACAGCTGGTGTCCAACACTTGGTATGGGATCACCATTGCTTCCCCAAACCTTGGCGACGCTCGAGCCATAGCACCGTGAGCTCTCAGCACAGAGGTCTGGGCAAGGCAGCTCCCTGCTCCTGGGTTTGCATCTCTGCAAGGGCTTTTATTCTGCTCCCAGTCCTGTTGATGTTGCCCTGGGCCAAGGGGAGATGCTGGGGATGGAGCCCATCACCCCAAAATGAGCCCATCCACCATCACCAGCAGGACGCAGCTGCTGGGGACTGAGAAGATCCTGGGAAGTTTTGCAGCCTCTTTTAATATTCTGTCTTGGGCCCACGGCAGAAATAGACATTTGGGATGCATTATTATTGCTGGAGCTTCACTGAATGCCGTTTATGATTTTCAGATGCAATAAACCAAGCAGGGGAACCCATGAGACTGAAGGGTCAAAATATCCTTCAAGCAAATCCCTGCCGAGCTGTGGCCCCACTAATTATCCCAGATTGTCTACAAGCCCGTGGCAATTAAAACCTAATTACGGCGAGTTCGCCTGTCACCACGGGTAAAACTCTGCCCCACTTCTTAATGGCAAGGAAACCCCAGCCTAAGGAGGATTAGGAATGAAGCAAAGATTTTCTTCAAATACTGATGTGGTTTCCTTGGCAAAATCAGATGTGTCAGCTCCACAGATATTTTATCGATTACTATTGGCACTGGACATGTTGTCTCAGGGACTGGCAAAACTCACCCTGGGCAGGAGGGATGAGTTAGAGAGTGCAGAAATTGAAAACCAAAAACCAAAAAAAAAAACCAAACCAAACAAAACAAAAAAACAACAACAACAACAAAAAAGTTTTGAGGGGAATTAAAAAAAACAACTTCAAAAGGTTGACTGCTAATTTTGTGTATTGTGGGATGGGATGGAAATGGAATCTGGTGGGAGAGCGAGGTGGCCTGACATGGGGCATTCCTGTGGTGAGGATTAATTTCTTTTCAAGAAAAACACTTAATATTAGTTGATGACTTTAAGTAAAGCCATCCCCAGAGCCTTTGTGTGTCATCTCATCATGGTTTGAGCGTCATCTCATGGGGCTTCCAGCATCGTCTCATGGGGCTTCAAGGGGGGACCAGTACGAACCCCCGGCTCAGTGTAAACCTCCAGTAGCATGAGCTTTGCCCACCCCTCAAAATTTGCGGTGAGCCAATTTCGGCGGGGTTGCCTTGGGAGGGGGTTGCCCCCAGCGCCACGATTTTCGGGGGTCCGAAGGGCACGGGGAGGGCGTTGTTGTCCTCCCGTGCCGGGGATGAGGGATCGGGTGCCTTCATCTCCCGGGATGCTCTTCCCCTNGGTGCCCGCTGGGGATGTGGGGGTGCCCCCCGGTAACCCCAGCTCGGACCCCCTCCGGGGCATCCCACGCCTTTGGCATCATGTCCTGGCGAGCGCGGCACGTCGGGAAGGGAGAAAGTGGCTTTATTTCTACGTTTTGTGGGTTTTGAAAAATAATTATTATTATGATTGTTTTTCTAATTAACGCAATTAATCAGTGCTTGGAGTGTGAGTGTGGGCAGCGGCGAGAGGAAAACCCCCGCTCTCCCAGTGCCCTTCCATCTGCTGTCTCCCCATTCCCGGCAAAACAAACGCCCTCCTCTCGCCGGGAAAAGCGGCCCTTGGCACCGCTCCTGCCCGTGGCCGCTCCCCGGGAAGGAGATGCCAACCCGAGAGCCCCGGGAAGAGAGGCTCGGGCATCTCCCCACGGCACGGGGAGGGCTCGGTGCGATGGCTCTGGGGACTGGAATGCCCGGGGAGCCGGGGGAGGGAAGGGAAAACCCCCCGGAGGCCCTGGGAGGGGAGGACGTGCCCCTGTGAGCTCAGGACGGCATCGCTCTCGTGCGGAACAGCGGGCTGGGGAGGATTTGTTGAGTGGTCTGAGCCTTTTTCCCCCCATCCTGAGCATCCTCTGCCTGGCTGATGGACGTGCTCCGGTAGCCTGGTGATCCCAGAGGGGTAGGAGGGGTCCCTGCCGCTCTCCCACCCAGCGCTGGTGCGGACAGAGCTGCTGGGAGCGGGATCTGGGCGTGTTGGTGCAGGATAAACCCCATCCCGTCCCGCTCCGTGTGCCTGGAGCCCTCTTCTCCCGCGGGACAGGATTGCTTCCAGGGAGAGGTGAGGATGCTTGCCCCGAGACAAGCAGGAAAAGGACCAGCTGGACCTCTCCCCATTGATCTTTTCACATCAGCTCTTTGCAGGGTGAACTGGTGGTGTTTTATTATTCTGGGGAGTGGAGAACAAAGGAAAATTCTTCCTCTGGGTGTGTTTTTTGTGTCCCTCAGCTCGGACAGTGATGCCCGGTGGGTTGATGCTGGCTGCTCAGCAAGTCCAATCTCCATCTCTTAAATGAATTTTAATTTTCTTTTAAAATGTAGATGAATGAGCTAGGATGGAGTTTGGGGTTTGGGCTCCCTTGCTGCACCCTCTGCCCACGTTGCCAATGGGGCAGAGCTTCCCTGAGCCCCGAAATGGCAGGAAACTGAATGAACTGAATAAAGTCTCGTGGTGGAGCTTTTCAGGAAGCTCTGCTGAATTTCCCCGTCTTTTCTGCTGGGCTCTCCCTCTGGGTGCTGCTGGAGGCAGGTGATGGATTGCCCAGGCTCCTCCGTGGGACAGGCACCCCGGGCAGGCCAGAACCTTGGATCAGTGATAGATCTGATGGTTTAAATGTCCTATTCCTATCCTGGCTCCTAACGATGTGTCCAACATTTAATGAACTTCTCACGTTGCTATGAGCTGTAGGATGGGATCAACATGCTTTGCTGGACTCTCCCTAACCCCTGTCCCTAATTATCTGCATCATTAGAGGGCTGCTTGCTCATCTAGCTTCAGGCAGGGAGTTAATAGCAGCTGCTCCAGCCAGGCACCGAATCCCGAGCAATAATGCCTCTGCAAGTGTAAATGTAAAAGGAGGAACTGTCTGTGGACACTGATTTCAAGGGATGTCCACTATGCAGATCTGCAAGTAGGGTGTCTTCCACAGCTGGGATTGGAGCATCCTCCTGGAGGACCCACCCTGGAGGGAAAACATCCATTTCAAACTCTGGAGCAGCCGCACTGATGTCTACAAGCCTGTGTTTTTATGGCTTGTGTCATCCCCATTCTTGCAACCAGCATCAGAGGGGGATGCCAGGCTGCAGGATGTGGGAATGCTGAGACCAGTGCCCTCCCCGTGCCTGTGTTCAGGGGTTTTCAGCTGGCAGCAATTCTCGGGTTGAATCCTGCTAATTAATTATTTGGCAATATCTCTAAATCCCATGTATTCTGTTGCTTGTTCTCTTTGATGAAGTGATGGTCCCATTGCTTTAGCTTCGAATATTCCAGAGCTGATGCAGTCTGGCAGCGTGGAATCTGCTTCTCCACAGCTTTCCCTATTGTGTTTTTTTTTTTAATTTAATATATTTATCTTATGTTATTTTCCCCCTTTCATTTTTTTTCTCTGGATGTAGTGTGGTGGCTGTGTAAGGAGCAGGGATGTGGTCCTGTTCCTGCAGAGACTGGCGTTCTGGATTCACCGGGATCCCTCTGGGATCCCATTCCAGGCTGGGACCCCCCATAGGCTGCCACCAGGGACACTTGCATGAGTGGTTTTTGATTTTGCAGTGAGGAAAGGAAATGATTTGATGCTTTCATGCTGCTCGTTGCAACTTCTGGTTCTCTTTTTTTTGATGTTTCTTAAGTTTCCCTCACTTTCCTTTCACACTTCTTCATCCTCCAGCTGTGATCCTCGTGTTCATTGAGCTTTTTCTAGGAAAACGCTGTGTCTTCCTGGGAGGGAAGAGCTATAAAACCCCAGTACTTGCTAATCTCTTGCTTTTCCAGCTGCTGACCCCTTGCATGTGACCGGGGTTGGGCTGGAAAGTTTCCTTGGAGGAAGGAGAAAGGCTTTGGCTGTCAGGGAACGGAAAAACCAGAGGAGCCACTCTCCATCCTGGTTTTGCTTCGGGCTGCCGGATGCACGGAGTGGTTTCGGGCTGGCGCAGGCTGCGGCTGCTCTCCAGGATGTGGGACCATCATGGGATGCAGCTCGTGCTGGCAAGGGATGCTCGGAGGTGGGATGCAGAGGTCCCAAGGGATGGATGGTGCAGTGCTGAAGGAGGACTCCTGACACCGCGCCAGAAATTAGATCCACAAATCCACGGAGAGATTCCTGCTCCCTTTTGGAGTTTTGGTTTCTTTTTATTGCAAGTCAGAACGACCCTAAATCCCCAAATCACATCCGGATAGGACCAAGCAGGAAGCTGGCTCCCTTTCCCTCGTTTTTTGCAGGTTTAAAAACACATATCTGTGCTGAAGTTTGGTTCTTCTCTTTAATCCCGGGTCTGTGAAGGAGGCTTTAACCTGAGCTCACGCCGTTGGAATTCCCTGCTGCGCCAGGGAGAGGCTCCTTGCCTTCAATCGCTTCCAGATGCCATTCCTGTTCCGGCTCTTCCCCTTGCAAAATGTCTCCCCCAGCCCGCCGAAGTTTTCCCGGCCGGATTCGACATCCCGATATCCGGCCAGGCTGAGTAAGCCGAGCCTTAATTTTTTAACCAGAGCCTGATGCCAGCGGCGGGAGGTTGGAACTCACCCCGAGGTGTTGCACAAGCCGGAGCCCCGGGGTGGATCCTCCGCCGGGGTTTGAGCTGCTTGCGACATCGGGTGGTTTTTAAATTTCTTTTAAAATGTAGATAAATGAGCTGGGATGGAGTTTGGGGTTTGGGCTCCCTTGCTGCACCCTCTGCCCACGTTGCCAATGGGGCAGAGCTTCCCTGAGCCCCGAAATGGCAGGAAACTGAGGCAGGAGGGTGCTGAGCAAGAGCTGAGGAGTCTTAAACGCCTCTCTGAGGCTTTGCTGATGCTCTGCGCACCCAGCCAGCCCAGCATTCCCGCCGTGGATCATAAACCACCCCTGGATGGGGATTAAACCCCCAGCACAGCAGCTCTGTGGCTCTTGGGCTCATCTGACCCCCCTGGCTTGGGGTGTGTGGGTGGGATTTTGCAGCATGAGGATGGATCAGACCTGTCTGTGCCGGGAATGGAGGAAAGCGCCGAAGCATCGAGGGGAAAAATGAGGTGGAAAGTGAGAAATGAGGGAGAAAAATGCAGAGGCAGGGGGTGCAAGTGGAGTTTGGGGATGCAGGACTGAACAGGACCAGGGTGTGGGAGGTGGGATGGTGTCAGAAGTGAAGGGCAGTGAGGGCCTTAGGGGTTAAACGTGGTGCTGCCGTCGAACAAGGCGTCAGGAGCAGTGCCAAGGGCTGGGAAGTCCTCGGGCCCATCCCTGTGCGATCACCAGTGCTGCTTCCAAACCAAAAAATAGGAGGGAAAAAAAAGGAATCACAAAGAACTGTCTGTTTGGGCATATTCGAGCTCAACAGGTTTCGCTCCTGGGCGGGGTCTGGTATTTCGGGTGGGGGAGCTGAGGGCGGCCAAGAGCCCGGCTGTCAGAGCAGGCTCTTTATGTAACGAAAAGATGAGATTTGTCCTCGGAAATCTCGCCCCGGGCTCCTTTTCCACTGCCTTTTTTCTCGTGGGGTGACGGCAGCCCTCGAGGGCTTGGGTGGTGCAGGCAGGGTGGGAAGGGCTGGGCAGCTCCCGAGGAAGGGCTGCGGGAGCTGGGGGGGATTTCCAGTTAAAATAGGGATGAACTCAAGGTTTTGGAGCCCCGACACCACAGCACCTGCCCCAGCACCTGGTCCCGCTGCCAAAGCCCTGCATCCCCCTGCTTCTTCAGCATCCTCATGGTCCATGGGCATCTGCCCTGGACCTGGGGCTTCCCAGGCCCTTTGCTGCCTAATTAACAACGTCGCTGCTTAATTCCCCCTGCATTTACAAGTTAAATCGACAGATTATCTGTATTATGCAAACGCAGCTTTAAATCTTAATTATTTATTTGCATGGGGTGTCTGGAAATCTGCAGCATTAAGCCTGGGGATGCTGTTCTCTTGGAAGTGCAGACTTGTGCTAGGAAATGAACCCAAAATAGGCTTTTTTTGGTGTGGTGGGGGATGCTCAACACCCCAGCTTGGAAAAATGTCTATTTTTTCCTTTTATTTTTTTTTGGGGTGGGGGGTGGTTATTGTGGGAGGCTCATCCTTAAATAGCCGTGGTTTATTTTTAGGTCGGTCGCTGCTTCAGATAATCCGGCTTGGCTGGGCAGCTTTGCTTTTTCTTCCCATTCTCAGGGATTTGATAGAAATAGGTTTATTAAATGATTTTATTTTTAATGAAACAGTTTAATATGTTTAATAAATTATTAATAGAATTAAAGAAACACAGGGTGGAGGATGGGGGATTCTGCCGGTGGTGGCTCTTTCGCGCTCAGACAGGGAGCATCCACTGGGATGACCATTCACGAAACCTCTTCCCAAAGTGTAATTCCCACACTGGAATTACACCTTTGGCCCGGCCAAAGGATGGTTGGGAAGCGGCTGGATTATCTCCCACTAAATACTTGCTGAATGAATAAGCTGCTGGTCCCGGGGCCGTAGCGGCCGGGGTGACGTGAGGGATGTGCCGGGCTTGGAAACACCTCGCTGGTGCCAGCTGGAGACGTTTTCTCTGGAGGAGGATGAGCTCACCTGGATTTTATTCCCCTCCCAGCCTGGCTTTTGCTCTCTCCCCCCTCGGGAGGTAATTTTAACCGCGGGAGGCTGGCGCTGGCAATGGAGCACCGAGGGACGGACGGACGGACGGCTGCCTCGCTGCAGGTCTCTCAGTCTCCATCTCCCCCTGCCCTATTTTAACAGCCCTGGGAGAATTTGGTGCTCGATGGGGAGGACGATGACAGGAGGAATTTGGAGGCTCATCCCTGCCTTGTGTGTGTCCCCTCCTGCCTCTGGAATATCCATTCCTGCCGGGATGCTCCTACACTGAGGCTGAGCCCCTTCCAGGGCCAGTTCTGGCTGGCTTTAGTCTTTAGCTCAGAAAGGATGTGCCCTTTGGGGTTTTGATTTCTGTTGCCAAAGCCATGAGCATCCCAGAGGGAGATGCTGGGGAGTGGGCAGAAGGTGCCTTTTCCCCCCTTAGATTTGGAAGTTGTTATTTAAGTGATTAAACTGATAGGCAGGAGAGGAAACTGAGGCCAGCAGCACAGCTGGAGAAGGAAAGGAGCAAAATCCAGCTTCTTTGGGGTTTCTTGCGGGCTCTGGGATACGCGACGTTCATTTCCTGTCGGGATCAGCTGCCGGATGGGTTGAGCTGCCCGCGGCGAGTGCTGGAGACGGCAGCTCCTGCCCTGGTGGGTGCTGGAACCGTGATGGGACTTTTCTGGACCTTGGGCTGGGAACGACCGATTGCATCGGCTCACGGCAGGGAAACCGCTCGGGCGGCTGGAAAACAACCCCGGGAAGAGCGGCAGCAATCCAGCTCCCGGCTCTTCCAGTCGAGCTGGAAAGACCAGCTTAGGGCAAGACCTCGAATCCACCAGGATCCTGCCTGGCCGATGTGCTTTAAGGTACTGCAGCCTCCTGCTCAGCCAGGGCTGCAGGATCCTCCTGGAACCCCCAGGCAGCTCCGAGCGTCCTCATCCTCATTTACACTGGTGCTGAGCCATGAAGTGCTTTAGCAGGAGCTCCCCAGGGAGAGTTTAACCTTGTTAGTGGATCCTGTAATTCACAGCTCTAAATGAAAAGGCTCCTTGTCAGCGGCAGCAGTGTCGGATGCTCTGGTGGTGGATTCAGGGCTTCTGGAAAGACCCGGGTGCCGAAGGTGAATTTTGTGGCCCCAAGTGCATCTGGTTTGGCAGCTGATTGCCCTGAGCCCTCGGGATTAATCGCTCCCCAAGGCAAACGGCGATGGAAGGAGGAAGCAAAGGTTCTCTGGGTGGAGAGGGAAGGTGTGACACTTGGATGGAGCCATCCCTGTCGTCCCAGGGCATGTGCAGAAAGTGTGATCCCCGGTGAGAAGTATCCATGAGAAACCATCTCGGGCTGCTGGCTGGTTTCCTTCCCCACCCCTCAGACCAGGATGTAACCCTCTGTGTTAAATTAATGGGCTATTAAGAGTGGAGCATGCTGTGAGGAAGGCTCGCACCTCTCTCATCTCTGCTTTTCCTAGCTGGAGGAGATGGAGAGAGGTGAGGAAACCTCCGGCCCTTCACAGCTTCCCTGTGGAAGCACCTTCCCTGCCAGGGCTTACGGAGCAGCTGAGAGAGGCTTGTCTTCCTCACCTGCATCACCATTTCTTGCACTGAGATGAGCTGACATTCCCTCTGGTCTGTCTTTTTGGGGAGAGCCGTGGCTCCCAGCACACCCCGTCCATCCCGCTGGCACAGAGGGAAGGGCAAAGGTGGGAAGAGCTAACTGGGATAGCAGTGGGCTCGCTCCACCTGGCTGGCTCATTTTCCCACTTGCTCCACCTGGCTGGCTCATTTTCCCACTTGCTCCACCTGGCTGGCTCATTTTCCCACTTGCTCCACCTGGCTGGCTCGTTTTCCCCTATCTGGGAACATTACTCGGGATGCAGAGCAGAGAGGCTTTCTCTGAGTGGCAGCGTGGCAGGAGGGTTTCTGTGCGTGGCGTGGTTTCTCGGCTGGGATTTTCCTCCCCCAAATCATCAGGATGTTACAGGGCTGGGCTAGGATGCGCAGTTTGGAAAGTTTTGGGGGAAAAGACGCCAGAGATGCGGGAGTGTTCTCTAGGCAGGAGGGCAGGAAAGCTGCATTCCCATTCCCCTTGGGGAGAGCACCACTCCATCTCGTGGGGTCTTCCTAAAAGTCCGAGTGACTCACGGGCGGGGATTTCGGTGTGAACGGCCGAGAGGTGTCGGGGAAAGCTGCGGCGAGGTCTGCGCTCCGATCGGCCACACCTCCTCCTTAAGAGCGGCTGCCAGCCCGGCCCTGGGGCTGCCGCTGCCGGCCGAGGTGGGTGGGAGGGGGAGGGAGCATCCAGGTGGGTGGCTGTTCGGAGGTGGGTGGCTTTTCGGAGAGCTCAGACATCTGTGCGACGTGTGCCGGCTCGTCGGGGCGCTGCTCCCGCTGCCCCGGGGCTGGCTCCTCGCGGCGGAGATCCGCGGATCCTCCGGAGGGGATGGCTGCCCTGCCGCTGCGGGTGCCTGGAGCCCTAAGGATGCTCTCGCTTCTCCCTCTCCTAGGGGAAGAGAGGACGGCCCCGTAGATCGCGCCGAGCTCCCGCCTGCTCCGCCTGGACCAAGAGGACGGGCCGTAAGTAGCCGTGACTTGCTGCCAGCTTATCCCCGCCCTGCTGGGACCGGCTCAGCCTCTCCCGCTGCTGGGGATGCAGGGAAAGGTCTCCCTGAGGTGGGAATTCTCCTCCCTGCGTGCGTTAACGGAGCACTGAGGTGATGCTGGGGCTGCGGAGGGATGGGCCGGGTGGTTTGCTGGGAATCTCCCTCTGTGCATGGGAGGAAGGAGCAGAGGAGAACCCAGGCGCTCTGGGGCTGGCCGCATCGGCTGTGGGCTTGCTCTGGGGGTTCCGCTCCTCGTAATCTGGTGCAAAACAGGAAAAGGAGGGGAAACCGCAGGGCCCGGGAGTTAACGTTGCACATGAGCCTTGCAAGGGGGACAGTGACTGCAGGCGGCTTCCGAGCCCCCAAAACGGGATCCCCGGAGTCAAAAGCCCCTGGGAGCAGGAGCTGCCTGCAGGATAACGCAGCCCTGGGGCTTGATATCCCTTAATTTCCCACCCCTTTTCCCAGAAGAGCTGGGGCATTGCTCGAGTTTGGGTTGGTGATGGGCCGGAGCATCTCCATGGTTTAGTTTTCACCTTCCAGAACGGTCAGGGAGTTGTGCTCCCGGTGGATGTTCTGCCAGCTGCTCCCGGGAGAGTGGGGAGAGGCTGCCAGCACCCTGCCAGCACCCTGCCTGCACCCCCAGCTCGCTGCCTCCCCCTTTCTGCTGCTTTTTGGGGGGCACTCAGCCCAAAACACGGGTTCAAAGCTGTGTTGCCAAAGCCGCTTTTGCTGTTGCTGCCTGCATCCCTGGGCGATCCCTGAGGATGGAGGTGCCAGAGAGTAAACAAGGCACCGAGGTGATGGTGGCACCAAACGGGGGCTGGACGGGGCAGGTGGGAGCAGGGTGGGGCTGGATCGATGCCAGGGGATCAGGGATGAAATCCCCCAGGTCACGTTATCACCTCCTCAGCAGGGGCTTGTCACCCCATGGGTGGCTCTGCTCTCTTCAGCAGCTCGGCCATAACCTCCAGGGTGTAGCGAGCTGCAGACAGCAAGAAAGGGTCTTTATTTTAGTGTTTTAAATAGCAAAAGAGTGATTAAACCTACATAAATAAAAGAATAATCTATAATCTCCAATATTGTAGCTTAACTTTAGCTCCATGACGGCCCGGGGTTACCCCAGAGCTGTGAGATGATCAGGTGTACCTACACCGCTGGTGTTTGGGGCTGTAGGAGGGGATTTGTGTCCCCATCCCCGTGCTTTTTCTGCTGCAAGGATTAAATAAGATATATGGGGAGAGGAGAGGGTGGAGGCAGTGCCGGTCTGAATCGCTCTGGAGCACATTAAAACCAGCAGTGCCATGGGAAGGCAGAAGCAGCCTGGATTTATCCCGAGGACCTGCCACTGTGGAAATACTTGTTGTACCTGAGCTTATGTGCTGTTGCCACCTTGAAAATTGCAGCCTGGTCATGGGTAAATGTTTTGTTAAGACTCACATGCCAACGAGGGGTTGTTTTCCCCTATCGTAAATCTCTGGCTGGGTTATTGTGTGCCTGGGATACCACGGCTAAGGAAACAGCGCTGCCTCTCCGAGTAAGAGGCAATTAAGATTCCTTTAAAGATTCCTTTAAAGTGACTCGCAGGGCTCTTAAAATAGGATAAATGTGGGTATCAGTGCACAGGCCGGGCTGGCTCCACGCCCTCTGTGGGGCTGTGCCCAATGTCCAGTGGAGCTGATTTTTGCAGTGCTGCGTTCTCGTGACCCTCTTAATCCCCACAGCACTGCAGCTCCGGCTCTTGACATCGGTTTTTGGCATCCCTGGTCCCCTCCCAGCATCCCTGGTCCCCCCTCGGTGTCCCTGTTTCCCTGCCAGCATCCCCATCCCATGCAAGGCCTCTTGGAGGGGGCTCAGATCCAGACCCTGCTGCCTTTTGGTTGTTGCGATCCCACAAGGATTTTCTTCCCAGCTCGGAAAAAAAATTCCCCGAGCACCGGGAGCTCGCAGCAGCCAGGGCGAGGAAGGGTTGGGATGCCAGGCTGGGGATTTGGGTGTCTTTGATGCTCTGCCAAGCCCAGGCAGTGCCTGCAGTTGGATCCTTTCCCTGCAGGATCGCCCCCGGCCGCCTCCCAGGTTGCGCTCAGGCTCCGGCACGCGATGGTTGTGCCGGGGCAGGCGCGGCCGGGCCGGCATCTGCCGGGCTCCTCCGGCAATCCCAGCCCGGAACACCCGTGGGATGGGGGCTTGGAAGGTCCTGGGGCTGCAAACTGCTCCTGTGGGGGTCGATCCTGGTTGTTGTCCTCCCGGGAGGGCAGGATCTGCCCTGCTGATCCCCGAGAGCTCCATGTGCCTGGAAAGCTCGGGAGATACGGTGTGGCTGGGGCTGGAGGGGTCTGTGATGTCCTGTGTCTGTCTGTCTGTCTCCCTTTGGTTCCCACTGCCGGTGCATCCCTTCCTCGGGTGCTGTCCAACTCTCCTCCAGTTAAAAATAAAGGCAAGCTTTTTTGGGATAAACTGTTGGAGATGCTAATTTTTCAGTGAGCATCCTTCTTCCCCAGGGAAGCTGGACCAGGCAGTGGGTGGCTCCGTGTCCCGTGGGCACGTGGGATGGGACGGTGGGAGCACAGGAGAGGTGTCCTCGCCTCGTGTCATGCTTTTCCCAATCCATAGGTTACCATGGAAACACAAAAGTACCAAGAGTTTTTGCTGCATGGCCTGCTGGTCCTTGATGCTTTGCCAGGATGGCCTGGGATCACCATCCATCCATGCTGGGATGGTGTGGGGTAATTTATAACCACTCCCCACCTCCGTGCTTGTTCCATGCCTTTAAATTCCTCTTTTCCCTTTTTTTGTTGGCTGGGAGCAGCTTGGCAGGTGCTTGCTGCAACTTTGTGGATTGACATGACTTAAATCTGGAAATGCTGGAGCCCTTGAGGCCGTGGGGGGAGATGGGAATGGATGGATGGAGGTACAGGGATGAACTTCCCTGGGTTTCCCCCCCTGGCAGGAGGGTCGGTCCCTATGGATGCTGCTGGCATCTCCCAGGGGACGTGGTGAAACTGGGAGGCAAAACCCTGCTCTGGGTCAGAGGTAGACAGGGAAACTCCACGAGGCTTGGAGCTGAGCTGCCTCTGCAGCATCCTGGGATGGGACTTTCCCAGAACGAGGGGTGTGGAAGGCAGTGGGAGAGGGGGAATGGGCCGTGGGGCTTTTGAATCCTTTGTGCAGCGATAATCGCAGCCGGGGGGGCTGTGGGGGTGCGTCCTCCGACATCAAAGAGGGGCTTTTCCAGCCCCTTCTTCCAGGTGTGGGGAGCTGAATCCAGCCGGGACTTTCCCCCCAGCCTCAGGGCTTGGCGGGGCAGGCGATGCCCTGGACCGACCCCGCGGGAGCAGAGGTTGATCCCAACCATCACCGGGTCTCTCCCTGCCGGACAGGGATGCTGCAGTGCGGGATCCAGTGGGGGATGGTTTGGTGAGGGGTCCGTGTTGGGGGATCTGGGGGATGCTGCACGGGCTCTGAGGGTGCTGTGGTGGGACAGGGATGTTGCAGGGGCTCCGAGGATGCTGGGATGGGATGGGGATGTTGCAGGGGCTCTGAGGATGCTGTGGTGGGGTGGGGATGTTGCAGGGGCTCTGAGGATGCTGTGGGGGCTCAGAGGATGCTGGGATGGGACAGGGATGCCAGTGGGAGGGGGCTCTGAGGACGTTGTGGGGGACCAGGGATGCTGCAGGAACAGGGATATTGCAGGACCTGAGATGCTGTGGGAGGGCTCTGAGGGTGCTGTGAGGGGACAGGGACGTTTCGGGGGCTCTGAGGATGCTGTGAGGGGACAGGGATGCTTCGGGGGCTCTGAGGCTACTGTGCGGGGGCAGGGGTGGTG
>VZRO01004727.1:159899-204718 GCA_013397915.1 Daphoenositta chrysoptera | reverse complement strand
GCGACTGTCCGAGCGCGGAGCGCCCGCGCGGAGGGTCCCGAGCGTGCCCGAGGGGCTCAAACGTGCGTCTGCATCCGCCTCTGCAGGGGCCGGCTGGGGTCTGAGTTTTGGGAAGACGACTGGGAGTGGTGGGAGGAGGAGGCGGAGGCCTTGCTGGCCTTGTCGAACTGCACGTAGCCGTCCTGCTTGCCGCTGCTGCTGATGCTGCTGTCGCACTGGGTGTCGAGGAAGGAGCTGCTGTCGCTCATGGAGCCGCGCTGGAACTCGCGCTCGCACAGCTCGATGGAGCTGCTGCCCATGCCCAGCACGAAGCGCTGGCTGTAGTCGTAGAGGCGGCTCTGCCCGCTCAGGGTGCTGTAGATGTTGGTGAAGGACATGCCCGTGGGCACCCGCTGCTTGCCGGCCGGCCGCAGGTCAGCCGGGCAGCCCGACAGCGAGATGGTGGGGGTGGAGTGGTGCTCCTTGAAGGTGTTCACGCTGTAGTAGCCGTTGGTGGGGTCCTGCGGAGTGGGAGAAGCGGGGCAGGTTGGTGGTGGCCTCCCTGGGTACCGTGGCATTTGGGGTGCCCACCCTGCCCATCCACCCGGGACGTGCAAGACTTATCAGGATCATGGAATATCCTGAGCTGGAAGGGACCCACCGGGATCATTCTGTTCAACCCCTGGCCATGCACAGACACCCCAAAAACCCCACCCTGGGCATCCCTGGCAGCGGTGCCCAAACGCTCCTGGAGCTCTGGCAGCCTCGGGGCCGTGCCCATTCCCTGGGGAGCCTGGGCAGTGCCAGCACCCTCTGGGGGAAGAACCTTTCCCCGATATCCATCCCAACCACCCTGACACGGCTCCAGCCATTCCCTGGGTCCTGTCCCTGGTCACAGAGAGCAGAGATTGGAGCCGTCCCTCGGGAGGAGCTGCAGACCCTGATGAGTTTCCCCTCGGTTTCCTCCAGGCTGAACAAGCCAAGTCACCTCAGCTGCTCCTCGCAAGGCCCCTCCAGACCCTTCCCCCTTTTCATAGCCCCCCTTTGGAGGACACCCTCAACCACCAGACTGTCCATCAATGTCCTCCTGTGCCACCGAAGCATTCCACTCTGTTCAGCCCCCTCCAGGTCGGGACACAAGTGTCCCTTGCACCCCACTGTCCTGGCACCACACCTTTGTGTCATCCCCCAAAAGCTGCTGGGGCCAGAAAAGAGTGCCAGCATACCCGAGCCTCTGTCCCTGCCCAGGGACAGCCCTCTGGGACAGGCCACCACCACTGGGGACATGGCCCGAGGACAGACAGCCCGGCAGCAGCAATGCTGGGTGAGGCATGAGCTGGTTCTCCCCAGTGGTGGGCACAGGGGTGCAGCCCCTCTGTCAGGAGTGACCGGGGGGGCTCTGACCCCATCTCTTCGTGGGTTTGGAGACAGAGGCAGGCTCCAGGATCCATCTCACCTTCAGGTTTTGAAACTCCTTCTCCTCCTCCTTGAGCACCTCGAGCTGCTTCAGCACCGAATCCTGCTGGAACTCCCCCCGGTCCATCTAGGAGAGGTCGCAGACAGGGGTCAGCATCCCAGGCACCGCCTGTCCCCCGCCTGTCCCCAGCACCCCCAGGCCATGTGGGGCCAGCCCCACATCCCTCGTCAGCCCCACGGCACGGAGAAGTTGCCACCAGCCCGATTCAAGGACTTGCCCAGGGTGCCCCAGCGGTGCCCGAGGGTGGTGGAGCCGGGCAGACGCCCCAAAACCACGCGATTCCCCGGGTTACAGATGGTTTTTCCCTGTTTCGGACAGAAAAGGCCAGGCTGATGCAGAAAACTAATTATTTACCGTGGTGAGGGCTGGGGCTGCACCCCCGTGCCCAAAGAAACACCCCTAAATTCTCCCTTTTTTATTTTGTTTCCCTTCTTTTCATCCTTTCCTCCTCAGCTGAACTTGGCCGCCTCATTAGTTTTCCTTTGAAGGCTGGCTGTGATCGGGGGGAGGCGGGGAGGAGGGGCAAGGTGCACATTAATTACACCACGGCTTTAATTACCCTTCCTTCAGCACACGGGGCTGTGCAGGAAGCAGAATAATTATCAACCAATTTCTCAGTCGCCTTTTTTTAGCTTCTCCCGTATTCACCGGACGCCTCCAGCCCGGCTTCTCTGGGATCACAGCCCCACATCAGCCCCCAAAATCCCCTTTTATTGCCCAAATTCTCTGCTCTTTAAGATGGTAAGTGGCTGTGGAAATTCACCCCGCGGCACTTGCTGTTCATCTCTCGAAAGCCTTTGATGTGGCTGTTAAAGGCAATAAATTAAAGTACCTGAGTTTTTCTAGGGAAAAGAAAGCCTGGATGAGCCATTGATTTGCCAGGATAAATACAAGTGTCGCCGAGGATTAAAAGAGTACAGCTAAAATGGGATGTGAAGGGTTTTTTTTTTCTCTGCCAGCCCCAGCGACCCCCTCGATCCTCTACAGCATCTCTGCAAAGGCAGGGGCTGGCGCTGTTGACCCTATCGAAATGGTTTAACAGGTCCTAGCTCGGAAAGAAAAGGAAAAACTATTTCTCCTTGGATTTGGCTTTTTTTTTTTTTTTTTTTTTTTTGTTGGCGTGGATGACCCAGGTGGGCAGGACAAACCCAGACATGGAGAGGGGAGAAGGGAGGTGGGAACCAAGGGGACAGTCCCACTGTCACCAAACCTCCCCGGAATTACTGTCGGGTTTGACAGGGTGTTTTAAGCCATTTTATGTTGCCTCTTGAAGTGGTGGTGGGGATGATCCAGGCACTGGGATGCTCCTCGAGCCCCGTGGGGACCCTGCCTGTCCCTGGGGCTGGCAGGACGCTCTGAATTCGGCTGCACCCCGCGGATTTGGGGGCTGCAGGGAGTCCCCACGTGGGGTCCATAAAGCGCCATCACATCACTGAACCTCCAATTCCCCATTAACGTCACCTTTATTAAAGTCTTACACCGTTAATTAGTGGGCGGTGGGATCCTCGTTAGTGTGATTTCCGCTTTGTCATCACCGGGAAGGGAGGAAAACTAACTCAAGTTCACTCTATCACCAATATTAATGGGGATTACAAAGAGGGAGAGAGAAATACATGGAAAAAAAGACCAGAGGTGTCCGAGTGCCTTGGTGTGCACTGCCCCGGTGTCATTCCTGACGTTTTTCCAGAACCATGGCTTTCTCCAGCCGGGTGACAGCACCAAAATGCCCCGGGCCTCGGCCGTGCAGATGGTTGGGGATGCACCTGCCTGTTAGAGCCTCGTGCCCACCATTCCCCTCCTGCCAGCGCCGATCCCATCCTGGGAACCTCATGCCAGGACTGAATCCTACTTGGCACTGCCAGGCGCCAGCAGCCTCCGCCATCCCCAGAACAGTGGGGCATCGCAGCTGGGGCGTAAAGTCCTGCCCATCCCAAACCCCGCCGGTCCCGCCCGGATCAGCGTGGCCGAGGGATGTGACAAACTGCACCCCTGCATCCCTGCATCCCTGCATCCCTGCATCCCTGACTGCCGCTGCCTCGGGCTCCCCACCGCGAAAGGCAGGGGTCCCCGAGAGATGCTGAAGCATCACCTCGGCTTCGCCGTGCTGGCTGCCACCGCATCCCTGCAGGGCAAAGTGACTTCCCGGGGTCACTCAGCGCAGGGAAACACCGGATGGAAGCAGCAGGCAGTGCCGGCCTCCCGCGCCGCTCTGGAAGGGCGGAGCTCTCCCGCATTTCACGCCACCAGATGAAGCCTCCGAGGTGGAGAATCCGACAGGATATTAAATTCTTGGCTTTCATTAGTGGACACAATATGTTTTCTAAAACGCTGCTTCAGGTCCCTGAGTATCCTCCAGACCTGGCGGGCTCCAAGTGCCTCCCCCCACGTCGCTCCAGGTTTAATTACAATATTTCCGGCTGGTTGGGTAATTGGATGCCACCCGGCAGCGCTTGTGCGGGCCAGACGTTACCAGGGTGAGGGATGTTGATGCCGATTCTCTAACAGCGATTTCCTCTGCTCCCAGGGAGGGAACAAGCCCATGAATAAAGAACCCCTCTGGGAATTCCCAGCTGGATGAGGCTTTATCACCTTCAAACACCGGCTCTGGCCTCGGTCGCCCGGTGATGTGAGCTCCCACTGGGGCGGGTGTGCCTGCCCACCACAGGAGAAGCTGCAGCTTCTCCTTTCTTGTCCCACCTCGCCCCAAAATGTTGTTTTTGGATGGGCTGGTGCCGCTGGAAGGGGTTGGCAGTGTGGGAGGGATGTTCCCCGGGTCTCCCGGGCGAGGCTGGGTGTTGTGGAGACGCAGCCCGGCTCTAGTTCAGGCCCGGCTCTGCCAGCTCGGGGTCGCTGGTGCTTCCCAGGGTGGCGGTGGCAGTGGCCACTGGGCACGTGGATCATGTCCCAGCCCGCGGGCACGGGAGGAAGGCAGGGAAAGGGATGCTCTGTCCCCTGGGCTGCCGGTAGGAACGAGCCTCGCCCAGAATGGAAATTCCGCTGCTTTGATTTTCCCCCTCCTCCACAGGGATCGGAGCTGAGCGCCTGTCCGGGAAAGGTGTCTGGTGCTGATCACCTGTGAAGGCTGTGAACAAACTGGGAACAGCCCTTGGGAGCAGAGGGATGGGTTTAAAGAGATGGGAGAAGATAAAACTATCACTGGATGGATTATTTGGACTGTTCCACTCCAAGTATGAACCAAAGGGGATGCCTGGATCTGCCTGGCCACACCGGATCCCCTCGGATGGAAGGGATGATCCAGAGATGGAGATCTCTGGGATGCCCCTGCCTGCCTGTCACTTTGGGATCGTCTTTGACTGCTCCTGGCGATGGGGATGGCTTCTTTGGGATTATCAGCCCCCTTTCACAGGTGGGGAGGCATCAGCCAGGAATAAACCCAGCCATGGTGAGGGAGGAGGCTGTTCCACGCTGGAGCTGAGGATGCTCTTCATCTCCATCCTTACAGCCCGGAGCTGCCGTGCCCATGCAATCCATCCCGCAGCAGGGAGAACGTGGCTGTTGTGGTTTATTTTCCCCAGGATCAGACTTTCACCAGGCTCTTTTGCCTCCAGCCCCTAGAGCTGGCAGCCTTTTCGCTGCCCGCGGGCACTGCCTGGCAGAGCAGCTCTCGGAGCAGGGGGTGGGCACGGCGCTGAGGCAATGTGAACATATGCAAATCAGCCAGCGTGACGCGTATCCTAAGGTGTTAATGAATTTATAGATGCATGAATAATGACTTGTGAAAAGCACGGTGAGCTGCCGAGGTCACAGATGGCTGGAGAATGACAACACAGCGTTTGGGGGGACGGAGAGCCACGCCGGCGCTCTGCGGCCGGGAACGCTCTGGCAGAGCGGGAAATCCAGGAGCAAAGGCACGTCCACGGCGCTGGGGATCCTGAAATTCAGCAGGAGCAGGTCAGGCTGTGCTGGGCTCAGGCCGGGATGGGGTTAGGATGGAGAGCAGCGAGGAGCTGTTTGCCAGCGTGGCTGCTCCTCGGTAACAGCCACATTAATGGTCCCGAGCCCCCGGCACGGCAATGACAGTCGCTATCGAACTGCAAGGTGTGATGAACACTGCTGAGGGCGAGGAGATCATCTCACAGGATGGAGATCTCACAGGATGCCCGGAGAAAGCAAATGGGGAAGCGGAAGGAATAGTGCTGGTGTGGGGAGGAGGGAGAGCTGGAAAATCCCGGGGTGAGGATAGGGAGGTGCTGGGCACTGCCCTCCTCCTCCTGCCAGAGAGGTCTCACTGCTGCTCATCAGCAAGAGGAAGTTTTTAACTTGATCGTTCACTTCACTGACAAAGTTGGAACATTTTACCAGGAATCTGTTTGGCATCCAAGGCTGGGTGTCTGATAGCTGGAGGAGGATGCCCACGCCGGTTGGTGGACACAGCAAGGAGGTGAGGGAGAGAGGGAGTCCCTGCAGACTCTGAGGAGAGAAGGAACTGGGGAGTATTTCCTGGGAACGTGCTAGCAGAGGGCAGATGAGGGTGGGGAGGCTCCGATCCAGGCAGGGGAGGGGGCTTTGGTGCCTTCTCCCTGCAGGTAGGATGTCCCAGCCGGTGCCAAACCCTCTCAGCATCAGGGTCAGAGATCATGGACCAGCTCTTCCAGCTCCTGAATGGGGCTGATCCAACGATGTCACTTCCAACTGCTGTATTTTCAGGGAAGATGTCTGGATTTGGCCAGGAGAGGAGAAGAATCGCCCTCTTGCAGTCTGGCCAGGCTGTGAGTCTCTGTTGTGTCACATCAGAAAGCACTCAGCTTTGCCTTCCCTGTTCTCACTTCAACAGTTCCTTTGTGCTGTGACCAAACCACCTCTCACCAGGCTGGCTGATAACCCCAGGAGCTCCACAACCTCTCCCTGTAACGCATTTTTTCCCAGCTCTCAAACAAACGTTGTCATTTTTTTCTGCACCATTTCCACCCTGCCAGGATCCTCATTGCAACATGCCTGGCACAGCTCTGCTCCCAGCCTCACCAAGGCCCACGCTGATGTGAAATCACCCTCTGGCTCCTGCAAACAACCTAAGAAAGTCCCCAGGATGGCTTCCAAGATCCTGTCCCACGATCATCCTCTTCCTTGTTCACTCACAGTGGTAAATGTTCTCTTCTGCTGAGGCTTTGTGTGTGCTTCCAGCCTGGTGGTTATGGTCTGGAGTGGGATTTGGGATGATCCCAGATGTCCCCGTGGGAGCCAGGTCTGGGCTTGGCACTGCTGATCACACACATGATGTACAGGGTCCCAGGGAGAGGGAGCTTCTCATTCCCCTTCATCCCAGCAGATTGCTCCAAACCCAATCCCAGCCTCCTCTGTCCTTCCAGCCTTGCAAATCCCACCGTGGACTTGCAGATTCCACAGGGCAAAGCCCTACTGGGAACGAAGGGTCTTGCACAGTGCTGGGTAAGTTGCCAGATCTCTGCCTCCTGCCTGGTTGTTTGGAGGCTCCCTGGCTGTCTAAATGCTCTGGCAATCCTGACAATTCCAGCAAGCAATTCCACCCACCCTACAATGTTCAGCCTTGCCTTCCCACCAGGCATTCACGGAACAGCTTTTGCAGGCAGGACATACAAGTGCTGCCCAAATAATGGAGAGCTAGAGGAGGAGAAATACACCCAGCAGCCTAGAAAGCAGCCACTGGTTTCTTCAACCCCTTCTCCCTTTCCCATCCGCTCTTTTCTCTCCTGTTTTACAGCCATTCACCTTTCTTTGCCATTTTTCAGCTTCTGTTTGCCACCAGCAAGTGAAAGCAAAGGCAAAGCGGGGCTGAGACAGAGAACAGTGACCACAGCAGCCAGAGGGCTGCACGCTGAGTTTCCTGGGACCTCGACCATCCACCTCTCGCCGTGCCCGTGTCTGTCCGTCCCCTGGGGTGGAGGCAGCGGCCTCGGGCAGGTGACACCTCCCCGGCTGTTACAGCCCCAGGTGCGGGCTGGCGTTCTGGCTGAGCATCCGGCCCTGAGCGCCTCGGCGCAGCCCGCGGAGCTCTCGGGGCGCAGCCCTCGCTGCTTTAATGAGCTCGTTATCGCCTCCTGCTCACCCCTCGCGTGTCTCCCTGCCCTCCGCAGCTCTCCAGGTGTGCGGGGGCAAATTTGCTTTGCAATTAGCCCGGCGGGCAGCTGGGCCAGGGCAATAAACCTCCCCCAGCTCTTCCGCATCATTAGCCAAGTTTCACTCGAGGAGTTCTTATGGCAGGAGGATGTGGATCTCGAGAACAGGATTTTTGGAAAAGCATCTTTGCCTTGAGTGCTAATTACGGGGCTGAACGACGCGTGCCTGGGCTCGTTACCATCAAACTTTGGCCCGGAGCAATGGCCCAGGGCGGGGAGGGAATTCCTTACCATCAGCTGCTTGATGGTCGGGTGCTCCTCCGCCTCCCTGCCCGAGGCCGGCTCCTTGTGCACGATCTCCACACGGATGTCGTTCTTGGCAGAAACCACACCCTTGAGATCTGGGAAAAGAGGGAGATGGAGAAGGGGGTTAGTCTGAGACAGTGGTGGAGGTTCTGCAGGGACCTGACTGAGGATGTCTGGCAGCACCAGGGAAAGTAAACCCGGCTCAACAAACCCCTAAGAGAGCTGGAGGAGCAATACTTGCATTGCCATGAGGTATGGGCGGCTCAGACTCCTAGAGTAATTCATTTGGGAGCTTGGTTGGCCTCTGCCACACTCACGGTGCTCTTACCAGGGGCTGGGCTGCAGCAGAACTGCTCCCACGGGGAGTGGGATCACTGTCCAGCCTGCTGATCCGTAGGAAATGCTGCTCCTCAGGGATGGAGCAGCTCTGCCCAGCGCTGGGAACGCCTGAGAAAAGCCTCCCCCAGTCTGGGGTGCAGACAACTCTTGGAAAAGGCCGAGCAATGAGCACAGACATAGCCAGGGATGGTTTTATCATCTCCAAGCAGCCTGAAGATGACAATGAGAGAAGAGAGAAACACTCCTGGAGAGACTCCCTGCCTTCCCTGAAGGTGTCAGGCGTGCTTTGAACAAGTCATTTTAGCAGAATTAAACCACAGACGTGGAGCAGCGGGAGCAGAACGGCGGCGCAGAGCCGAGATGAAAAGCAGAGATGGAGGCAAATCTGAGCAGCGAGACCTCAACAGCTTTGAAGCCGGCCCCCAGCCACGGATCTGGCTCTCACCTCTCAGGATGGCTGTGCCAGCCCTCCCAGACCCAAAAACTGCCTTGAACCGCCGGTCTGTCAGATCCACCTCCAGCTGACGGATGCAGCCAAGCCAGGATTGCAGGGATCAGCCCAGAAAAGGCTGGACCCCCCGGGAGTTTTATCTCTAAACCAAACTGAATGATGTAACCGACACCAGCGCCAAGCTCCATCCTCGAATTCATCTCTCCTGGCATCCCCTGTCCTCGACACCCGCAGCCCCCAGACCTCTCCAAGTCTCAGGGCACGAGGCAAAGGCTTTCACTGGGAAGTTACAACAGCTTTTTAAAAAATGTTTTCCTGCTGGGACCACGTTCCTGGTGCTGGAGCCTCTGTCTTTAATCACAAGGAGAAGCTAATCAGTGTCTTGCAGCTCCTCTCCCAGGAGTGTTCCCCCTTAAATAACTCTGGGCTGTTAAGTCACTGAAGATACAACAACAGATGTGCAGTAAAATAAATTTTTTTTCTTTTCCAGAGCCTCCAGGCTCGGTGTGTCTGCACCTGGTCCTTTTTTTTTTTGCTGCATTTTCCCAAAACATGATCAGGAATTGCCTCCCCCAGTGCTGGTCGTTGTGGTCAGTGGCTGGGTCAGGAGATTCCTTCTCCAGAGTGACTGCTGGGTCACCGTGTCCCCTCCACACAACAGCCTGCACCAGGTTGTTGTTGTAAATGATGGCACAAGGCTCCAGTATTTGTCTTGGGGGAGGACTCTGCAGTCATCCTGGCAGGAAATGAGTCCTCCTGATATCCAAGCGCTCTGTCGATCCCATCGTTCCTGAGCTGATCTCTGTAATAACTCTGCACATCGCACACCACTAACGGTGATGAAATTCCTTTCCTCACCTTTCAGCCTGGTGTTCCTGCCCTCCTGCCACTGGAGACAGTGGCCACAGCATCCAGCTGGCATCAGTGTCTCCAAACTGGGGCAAGAGCCCATCCACCTGGCACATCCAAGTCCTTCCCTGCAGGGCTCTGCACCCCGAGTGTCACTGGGGTCTGGTTCAGCTGCTCCCAGTTCCCCCCAAACCCAAGGAGAGACTGTTCTGGGAGCTTCCAGTGGCTTTTGGAGCCAGGTGAAGGGGAAGGGAGGGGCCTCAGTGCCAGCAGCACCCCAAGCATGGATCTCAGGCTGGGAAATCCCACCTGCACCCTGGATTTGCTGCTGTCCCCAGCTGGGTCCTGCTCTTCCCTTCCCGTAAGGTTTTGGGGAGGGGAGGGAGATCAGGGCAAGGATCTTCGCTGATCTCTTGGGTGATCTCCTGCTTATTCTGATCCCAAAGGGAATAGCAAAGGAGCCTTGTAGGGAGCACAGGGACCCTGCCCTGGCCTGGTGATGCTGCCGACCAGGGAATCACTCTGCCAGGGGGGCAGCAGAGCAGGGAAGATGCCCAGACCCAGCAGCCTGTGGTGTATCTGAGTCACAAAAACCTTTTCTAAGCAGGACAGCACTGGAAACGCAGCAGAGGAAAGGGATTTCAAACGCTGCCATCATGTTCCCAGTGCCCTCTTTCCAGAACCAATCTTCCCAGCCCTGGTGAGGAAAATGCTTCTTCTTCCTGATTTGCCAATGGGATAAATCACACAAGGCATTTGGCTGGGATGGCCTTGTCCCCTCCTGGCTTTCCCCTTGAAGAGCAGCCCATCCTTGCACGCCTCCAGCTTGTGAGGGTCTAAATCCCGGCGGTTTCACCGTGTCTGGGATCTGTTGTCATGGCATTGCTGTGAAATCGTGTGTCCTGTGAAGAGCCCTGCACCATCTGGTTCCATCAAACGAGAGGGAAATAATGAACCACACGCTCTCTGTTTCTCTGGAGGATGTGGCATGGGGAAAAAAGAGCCCATGGACTCAGGAACACGGCTTGGCCCTGCTTCCTTCAGGTGTTTGGATTGTCCATTGCTGCCAAATGACCTCCACGACATCAAACTGGCCTGATCTTGGGTCCTGTCCATCAGCAATCCTTCCCCAAAAAGCAAGATGAATGACTTCCCTCATTTAATTCGTTAATTCTCGCTAATGGAGGCTGTGAGAGTTCAAATAAAATGGGATAAAACAGGGAGAGGCATCATTATCACGCTGAAAATTAAACACATTTCTGCAGTGGGGGGCCGTGTGTGGCTGTACTGAATCCAGGAGCAGCCTGGTGTCTTTGATGGCTTTGTAAACCGTCAAGGGGGGGAGAAATAAAAGAACAACAACTGGGTTTTCTGGCACACACGTGGAGAGTTTGGCATCCCGGAATCCGCACCACGCGTCTCGCGAGCCGGGAGCGGCGCCAAGGATCTCCTCCTCTCCCCAGAGGCTTGGAATGCTCTAGACAATCATACTCTTCCCCTTCTGGTTTGGTGCCTTTTCATGGAGCCAACAATCCTCCTTTAATTTCCCGGTGTCTTTTTAATGAGGCCAGACAATGCCACGCTGTTTCCCCCTCCTCCTCCTCTACCTGCATCTCTAACGTCACTTTAACTTGTATTCCCACTGCAGCCAGACTCCAAAATGCACGAGTCCCATCAAAAACCCCTCTGCTGGCTGTCATTCCTGCTAGGAGTATGCACGTCAGGAAAATTGGAATTAAAACAGAACCAGAACTGTGGAGGGTTTTAAAGCACCGATGTGGCACAGTGAGGATGCTGCTCCTTCTTGGACATCAGGATTTCTCCAAGGGAGGGATTAAGAGGTCCCTTGCACACCTCCTGTGCTGCTAACAGGGATCAGCAGTGACCCTGGCATGTTTTCCATAAACCCTTCCCTTTTCCCACAGGGCTGCCATTTGTTGGTAGACCAACATGGGAAGCAGCTTGTGCTGAGAAGCAAATTTAATAAATTAAGTTGTGTCAGTAAATTCAGGCTCTGATTTCTCCCTGCTCCACTCGGTTCACCCTCTCCCCAGAGTTCTCCCCCCAGCCCTTCCAAGGGGGTGCAGCATGGCCCGGGGTGACACTTACTCCTCTGGGAGCGGGCGCAGCAGAAGGCGACGATGGTGGCCATCAGCACCAGGAACGCCACGCCGGCCCCCACGGCCACTCCGATGATCACCGCCATCGGCACCGACTCTGCAAGAGGAAGGAGAGGAAGCATGAAGCAGGATGAAGGTCACAGAGGGGGCTTTTCCCCCAGGGACCCACCCCTGGCTACTGGCAAGAGGCTCAGTGATGAGCCCGGGGAGGGTTTTTGGGGCCTCCTTCCCTGCTCCCCCATCCCTGCGTGGTGATGTCGGCACAGGCTGCCCGTGGGACACTGCAGTTTGTACAGCCCTGCTCATATTCTGCCTCAGTTTACCCTGGGAGGAGAGGAGGGGGGAGCCAGAGGAGCAGATTAGACTGCTCTCGTTAGCACCCTGCAGGTTAATGAATGAGCTTCTCTAAAGGATGAAGTGCAAAAGAAGACTGTGTGTTAATATTATTAAGAAAGAGAAATGGCATCCGAGCAGGCTGATGGACGACTTAGCCCAAGTCATCATTCACAGCCCCTGCCTATTTTATATCCCAATTTCCTGCCTTCTCCTGTGGCTTATGGACTGTCATCCTTCCCAAATTCCTGAGGGTGCTACAAAGACTGGGACAGGAGGGATGGCCCATGGCTGAGCACTGCGGGGTGGGACGTGTGGGCAGGGTCTGTGGGAGGCAGAGCAGGGAGTGCATCCTCACATCCTTCTGCCTGCAAGAACTCTGTCACCGAGTTCCTGGGGGGGATTTTGGGCTGTGGCTCAGCCAGCAAAGCTGATTTATCTGCGCAGGCCCTGGCAGCAGCTGGTGAGGTGTGGGGAGGGCAGGATGGGAAGTCACATTTATGGTGAGAGGGTCAGATTTGGAGCCCCAAAGCCTCGTTATCTCCCTGCTCTGGCTCTCCAGTTCCTCCAGGCACAGCTCTGACTTCACAGTGAGTGTTGGGTTGGTGCTCCCTGGATTAAGGGGGGGCAGTGATGGGCAGCACCCCCACTGCAGGACACCACAGCTGTGAGTAGCACAAATCACCTTCCTTGGCTGGGGTGATAAGCTACATCCCAAAGACCCTCTCCCCTAAAGCTGCAGGTATCTCTAAGTCCCCGTTCCTTCTCTTTCTAAGCACCCTGTAGGATCCTGTGAACCATCATGTCCAGGATGACCAGATAAGCTGGGTGAGTGCGTCCTCACAACTTTCCTGGACACCTCCTTGGAAGGTGTTTTCTCCTTGGAGCCCTTGCCTTGGAAATGGATGGGATGAATTTATGGAAAAATGTATGCGGAGAGGTGGTTCTCCTCAGAGGTCTGAGGACATGGGGGACATGGATGCTGCAGGACCCTGGGGACACAGGGGGTGACCCAGGTGAGAAGCAAAGCCCAGGGATTATCACCTGACTGGGGGACACAGGAACCATTTCCCATTGCCCACTGGTGTGGAGCTGGGGTTGGGCACGAATTTCATCCTGGACCTGAGAGGGCAGATGCCACCTGTGCCTTTTGTCCTTCCCAAGGCCACACACCCTTACTGGTGGGACTGGGGCAGTTGTCATTCCACCAGCACCCACTGTGTAGTCAGCAGAGGGTGTCTTCCTTGTCACCTAATCCCAGGTGGGACAGGGGACTTCTAAAGCCACCTTAAGCCATGGCTGTTGGGCTCCTGTGTCCTGAGCCCTAATTTGGGAACTGCAGGGTGATAAAAATGTGGTGCTGATTGAGATTAAGCTCTGCTCACACTTGATCAAAAAAGAACTGATGTTTCAGTTTTTTGTGACTTTGTGGCTTGCTCATGGATTTCCTGCTCGGGCCCGCCAGTCCCTTGATGTGTCACACGTCACTCAAGCTGGGCTACTGGTGACATGACTCAAGTGGCACAGAATCAATCCATCACCAAATCTCTGAGATGGTGAGGCACTCTGAGAGTGCCCAGTGGTGAAAAGGCAAATCCCCTCAGTGCTCTGCTGCCTCGAGCTGCAGCTCAGGGGATAGATGCTGCAGCTCAGTCCAGCTGCCCCAAGGACCTAAAATCCTGAAATCACCCTAAAATCAGCATCCTCCAACACGGTGGCTGAGCCATGGCAAGAAGAAACCAGGATTTTCTGAGGCTGCTTGCTAGGCAGTGCTCCTGCCAACAGTGGTAGCTCTTCATGGGACGTTTTTGGCCTTCCCAGGGGAATATTGAGAAGAGGGTGAAGAGACAGGAGCCTGGAGGCCCTGGGAGGGCTGGCTGGCTCTCAGCTCTGGGGGAGTGGGATCTGCTGTGCAGAGCTCAGAGAGAAGCAGGTGGTGATGGGGATGAAGATGATGGAGAACCATGCAGGGAATGGGGTGGGGAAGGTGTCCAGGGCTCTCCTGGGCTGGGATAAAGGTAACAGCAAAGGGGCAGTGACAGGAACGGTGGGGATGGTAAACTGCCTTGTAGGGATGGGTGAGCTGAGGAGGGGCAGATTGCTGGCTCCCCAGGGAATCCTGCTCTGGGGCACAGGATGAGGAACCACAAGGGCAGCACATCCTGCAGCACCTGCCCCAAGATCCATCCAAACCTGCTCTGGTGCCAGTGGATGCTAGCCAGCACTCTCCCACGATGCTGAACCAAGTTGATGTCTGCAAATGACCCCAGAAACTTGTACTTTTCCCTCTTTGTTTTTGTCCCAAAGTAGCACTTTATGGGACTTCTGCAACATTTTAAACATGGCTGAGTAACAGCATCCCCCTCCCAGCGACTGGGGAGCCGGGGCACAGAAAGTGCTGGTTTCCAGAGTGGCTCAGTGGCACAGGGGAGACTGGACCACTCCAGCTTCCCAGTCCTGCCCCAGCCACTGCCCTGCAGCTTCCCTAGGCCCCTTCCTGCCCTGCCTGCCCTATGGAAAGCTGCAGGGCCAGGAGGAGGACGCCGGGCCCCCAGGTGTGGTAATGGCTGGGGACAATCCACATTCACCGTCAGCTCATGATTTCCGTACCTGCTTGAATACCAGCTCCTGATTTCATTTCCGTACCTGTTTGAAAATAAAGCAAGTGTCCACAGCCTTGCACAGCCCACGCGCCCACCGCAGCCTTCTTGAGTGCTCAGCCCTCTGCTCCGCTCTGCCTGGGGGCTGGCCCCGTGAAGGGGACGGCCTCTGCCACCCTGCGGTGTCCCCCTGGCCCGGGCAGGGCTGTCCCCTGGCGTGGCCTGGCTCTGAGCTGGGAGCCGGCTCGGCCACCCTCCGCCGGGACCCAGGCTCGCCGCCCAGCGCTCCTGCTGACTGGCAGACGACCTGGAAAAACCACTGGCTCTGTTTGCATTGGAAGAAGCCCAAGGCTAATCTTAAGGGGTTCATTTAGCTCTGATTTAATCTGGACGCCAGCCTTGCCTATAAATCACGGCTTAATGAGAACAATCCACCTGCCTGCCCTGGCATTTAATAAAATAGAGGAGAACTGGAGTTCCTCCAGGAGCTAAGCATTCCTCGCGCAGGCTGTCTCCCTCCCTTGCTATGGAGAGCCCCGGGAGTGGCATTTCCCTGGCCATCCCCTGGGCACTGCTGGCTGTGCGAGCCCAGCCCTGTAAGACGCTGGCACTGTGGCTAGTGGCTGGGATGGAGGGTTGCCACCAGCCCAAACACCTTCCTCCCGCTCTCTCCCATCACCATGTGGGGTCTGCTGGGAGCAGCCACTCCTGTTTCTCCAAGGCTGTAAATGTTCCTCCAGCCTGGGGCAGTGACATCACCTTGTACTGTGGGACAGGGACTAAGGGCTGCAGGATCAGCCCGTGCCCTCCAGCTTTAGCAGGACAGGTGAAACCAGGAATACCTTATCAAGCAGAGACTTTACAGGGCTTGTCCCTGCTCCTCCCCCTTTGCCAAGATCATGTGCCCTAAGGAAGCAATCCGACAGCTAAGCACAGCTGAAGCCTCATCACCATCCTTCCTGATTTCCTCTCTGGCATCCTGAGAGCTCTCCTGAGCACCTCCTGCCTCTCACAGCATCTCCCCACTCTCGCAGCCCGGCCAGGCGCTAATTCCCGCTGCCCACAGCAGGTGGTAGCTCCCCAGCAGCTCCCCAGCAGTGCCCACCTTGCTCCTTGAGCCGGATGATCTCCGTGTCGGAGCCGAAGCTGTTCCAGGCGGTGCAGTTGTAGATGGTTTGGAAATCAGCCCGGACAATGTTGCTGATGGTCAGTGTGGAGATGACCCCCTCGTCTGTGCTCACCGTCTCCACCGTGTAGCGCCCGGAGGTCCCGGATTCCAGGACGTTCTCCTTCCAGGACCAAGCCTGCCAAGCGAGAGAGGGGTGAGCCCGGGGCACCCCGAGGTGTTCCAGGCACCCGCCGTGCCCCGGGGCGCTACTCACAATTCGGTCTGGCGGCGGAGTGCTGCGGATGAAGCACTTGATCTGCCCCTTCTGGCCGTGCAGGGCGTGCTGGGTCTGGGTGCTGGAGATAATGGGGGGCCCTGTGGAGACAGGAGAGGCTGCTGGCACCCCATGGGACCGGTGGGGATGGGGGGTGTTAGTGGAGCCCCGGATGGACATTGGGGTCCATCTGTGAGGGGCAGGGATGGAGCCACAGCCCCGTCACCTCCTGTGATGGAGAACATCGAGTGGAGGCTTTGGGCTCTGCTGGGTGTCTGCAAAGCCCCCACAAAGCACCAGGGTCCCCCCATCTCTGTAGCCCCACCCTGGTGTACATGATCCTGCCCCCATCTCTGGAAGGGCTGTTTGCTGCAGAAGCAAAGCGGGATCCCATCCCACCTGGTGTTCCTCTTCTGCACTCTCCCAGATTCATTAAGCAACCATTAAACTAATTGCTCTCCAGGGCATTAAGGAAGTGGAGAAGTTTCTGTTGGAAAACCTTGACACCCATCAGCTGGGCTCTCCTGCAGCATTTGGATCATGAAAGGAGCCCAGCCTGGGTGAGAAAGTGTGGGAAAGGCTCTTCCCAAGCCAGACACCGGCTGAGCCACCCAGGGATGGGAAAAGTCCTTGTCCTGCCTTGGTGAACATCCTGTGGGTGGGAGAAAAGGGTGGGAGAGGACAGCCTGGCTTGGTGGGATCAGTATGTCCCTCACTCTTCTAACAGCCCTGATCACCCCCGAGGAGCAGCATAAGAGATGGGATCCTAATTGCTGTTTATTAACCTCCTTAATTAAAGCAGGTTTGCATTTCCACGAGTGGCTTGCTGCTGGCAGAAAAGGAAACAGCAACATCTGGGCTGCAGGGCAGGGAGAGAGGGAAGGCAGGGGCTGGCAGAACTCCCCCTGCTCCAGCTCTGGGTTTTGGGTGTTCACTCAGAGTTGTCATGCCTGGTTTGGAGTACGTCACTGGGTTTATCAGAAAATACAGCCCTGTAGATTTTTTTCCATTTTCCCCACCTCCCTGCCCTGCACCTGATGTGTTCCTTCAAAAAATTCTCAGGGATTTGGGGTAAAGTGGGGAGGAACATTTGCCTGGCTTTTCCTGCCTGATTCTCATCCAAATCAGCCATTTATAAATTTCCAGAATGCACGAAAATGTACCAAAATGCTAAATCCTTCGCTCTCGTGCATTTGGACACAAAGCTGCCTTTTGGAACTATCCCAGTAACCCCCTCCTGCACCAAACTTGCACACTCCCCACACACTTCCCACTGAGGCACAGCCCTGTCCCTGCTTCCTTGCACAGTTCCAAGGGGAGATGGATGGAAAACAAGCTCATTGAAGCACAATTCGCTGACCAGTGACCACGGTTCTGGCAGCTCAGGAAATTACTGCTGGAAGGGAGCCGCCATCAACATCAGGGGTAGCAGGAGCTGGGCGTGAAGGTCAGGACTTGTTTTGCTGTAATGGGCACAGCAGTACGGTAGTGGAAACTGTTGTGCCCTTTTTGATCGAAGAAGGCCACAAAAAAAAAAGACACTTCATTGTGTTTTTCTCTCTAAATGCTCAAGATGTTGTTCTAGGCACGATCCCAAGGTGTGAGCTCTCATTTATCCATCGCTGAAAGCCCAGCTTTCCGAAGGGTCTCGGCGGAGGTGGCTCCATGCTTTGCCTGATGAGCCTCCTGTGGTCAGTGATGCTCCTGCTCACCTGATGATCCCAAAGCCAGCAGAGGCAAGAGAAGTGATGGGTTCTGCAGGCCAGGCCTAAACAGTAATAAAAAGAACCATCTCCTTTCCATTTTGATGGTTGTGTGTTACTTATAAATTCTGGAAGTGCTCCAAGACTGGGTGACGCTAGAGAAAAATGGCTTAATAATCATTAAAAGGATCATTTTCCCCAGGGCGAGTGGATTTTAAATGGCACAAATGCCAATGGCTTTGGCTTTTATTATTGCTTCAGGAGTTCAGAGTCGAAGGCTTATCATCATGATAATAGTGGATGACTAAAGACTATTTGCGAGATGAACATGCCCAGAAATAATAGCACGAAGTTGCAGCCTCTTCGCATTCAGGGCCGGCGTTTGATTCTCCACCAGGCTCTGGCTCCTTATGAGAGCTGCCAATCTCCAGCCTGGCATTCAGCGCCGAGTGTGAGACAGCCCACAGGCAGGGAAAAGGCTCTGAGCAATGTTGCTATGGATATAAATGATGGAGCTATTGGTGGAGGTTATTTTTAGCACCTCAGTGCCAATTTATTTGTGCGGTCCTGGCGGCTCACACAAAAGAGAAGTCTGAGGTGGGAGCCTTCCGGAATGAAAGGATGGCCTTGGCTTCTCCAGATGGGTTGAGTCCATCCGAACCTTCCTCCCAAGCACTCAAAGTGGTTTGGCAGGAGAGTTGTGTTTAACTCCTCACTTCCTGCAGAAGTCCTGGGCGGGCTGGTTCTGCCTGGTATTGCAAAGGACCATCATCGAATGATTTGGGTTGGAAAAGACTAAAACCCATCTCATTCCAGATCCCCTGCCATGGGCAGAGACACCTCCCAGCAGACCAGGTTGTTTCTGTCACTTCCTGGCACCATGATGTGCTCCTGGCCAAGCGGGGTGGCAGGTCAGCCCCTGCCCTGCTCCCAGATCTCGGGCATGCCTTGCTTCCTTGTTGGGGTGAATCCCAGGCAAATCACATCCTGCACCAGTCACCTGGAGTCATCCAGCCCTTCCAACAAACCTTCTCTTGCAGAGGAAGGTGGCCAGGAGTGGTGGGCCCTGCTCAGCAGCCCCTGAGGATGCAGTGACAGATGGGACTGCTGGTGATCTGCCTGTGAAGGTGACCAGCAGCTTCTCCTGCTGGGGTGGGAGCTGTGGCCAGGCTGGGTGCAGTCAGGAGCATCGAGAGGCTTTGGCTGTAAATCCAGCTGCTGCTGATTTATGATGGCACCAAGTTCCTCCCTTCCCTCGAGCCTCTGCTGCTCTGGCCCTGCCAAATGCTGCTGCTTTGCATAATCCTCCTTCCCGCTCACCAGACTCTGAATCCTATCTGCTTCCTTGCAGGCTGGTGGCCTTGGCTCTGGCACGGGATTGGGGCTGCTCTGCAACCACAGCCCTGCCTGGTGTGGCCGGGTGGGGTGGGTAGGAGGATGCTCTCCCACCCCAACATCATCCTGCTGTGATTTTGGACAGTTTTGGGAGTGGATGGGCTGGTGGGACCGCAGGCTCAGAGTGCGTTGGGTGATCCCTCCGTTGGGGTCTCTGTGCTCCGTGGGGTGGATCAGCCCCCCAAAGCCCACGTGCCCTGACCAGGGGCTGTGCAGCCAGCCCAGAACACAACTTCTCCATGCCTGATTTTCCTGTGACGAATCCCAGCCCACAGAGGGAGGCATCTGGTAATACCAAGACAAGTGTATCACCCTCTGGATTGAAAATCACTTCCAAATATGAGGCATTCAACTTCCCCCTTGAATTCCATCAGAACGGGCTTCCAGCAGAATTCATTAGCTGGATTAGACACACTGCGCCGTGCTCCGGAGCTGGAACGCTGCTCCCGCTGCAGGACAGGCTGCCAAGCCCCGGTGCTTGGTGCATGTTGGATGTGGGAATGCTGCTCAGGGGCTCGGTTCTCCTCACTTGGAGGGCCAAGAGACCACCCTGACCCAGAGATGTGGGATTCTCCCTTGATCCAACACCTGTGGTGACGTGTCCCACTGTTGTCACCTTTGGGGTGCACCAAGCCCCCCAGCAGCACATCCCGTGGGATGGGATATGCAGGCAGTCAGTTCCTGGGAGATGCTCAAGGCTGAGCAGTGAACCCCACGCATGGATTTCATTTGCTCCCCATCAGTTTCCCCAGGCACGAGCTGCAAAGCTCTGGGGAGCAGCTTTTCCGTGCTGCATGCTCTGAACGCCCCGAGCCTGCGGGAGATCTGCTCTGCGCTCAGGGCATCCCTGTGCCTGGTAGGTGTCAGGGAAGGAGCATGTTCTTTGTGCTAATTTGTTGCTTTGTTTTCTGTGAGCTCATTTAATTGTAATTAAAACCCAGCAGCTGCTGGGGAAGGAGGATGAAGGCGCCGAGGAGCTCAGTCCAAGCCGAGGGAGTGGTTGGTTTTCAGTCCCTGCTGCGTCGCCCTTGGCTTCCCTTTCTAGGATTATAGAATCGTGGAATGGCTTGGGTGGGAAGTCAGAGTTAGAGGTCATCCAGTCCAACCCCTTTGCCAGGACAGGGACATCTTCAGCTAGATCAGGTTGCTCAGAGCCCTGCCCAGCCTGTCCTTGAGTGTTTCCAGGGAACTGGGGCATCCACCGTCTGCATCATCTGTGTTTGAAATGAATGCTTGTTTTGAAATGAATGCTTGTTGCTGCCTGAGCTGCCTCCTGCTTACGTTCTTCTCTTGTGACAGCGAGTGGGGAGTGAAACCTGCCAGTTTGTCACACAGGTGAGAGACAATGCAAAATTCATCCTCTGCTTATACCATCTGCAGCCCGCCTGGCTCTTTCCCTGCCATATTTATGCTGAAATTTGTTACCAGCTGCTGCGAGGTCCTGGCCAGGGCATCATTAAACTCCAGAGCTCTGGGTGTGAGCCCAGGGCACATCCTGACACAGTGCTGAGGGAGCCCCAAGCAGCCATCCTGCCCAGCTGGCAGGAATCCTGGCAGGAATCCTCACAAGTATCTTCCCAGGAATCCTCACAGGTATCCTCACGTGGGTTGGAGACAGTGATTAGGCTGCTGGTCTTGGATCCAGACTCAATTCCCAGCTCTCCAGCTGTACAACAGAGACAGCAGCACTCTCCGACCTTGCGAGGGTTTTGCAAGATTAATCTATTAAAGATTTAAAGCTGCCAGCTCCCAACTGCTCAATAAACCCCTGTTGATAATAAGGAACCGCACAGGGCTGAGCTAATGTTCTTTTTTTTTTTTTTTTGCTTTAACTTGTGCACTTCCAGGCAAAAAAAAAAAATGCAACATCCACTGTACTCCAATTGCCTGGATCCCTGATCCAGCTGGGGGTGGGATTTCCTCCAAAAGGAAGTATCTGAGGGGATAATTTGGGAACAGAAGCTGTCAGAGCAACAGGATCAAGGCAGGAAGGAGGAATGGTGGAAGGGAAGCTGGAGGGAATGGTGGAAGGGAAGCTGGAAGGAATGGTGGAAGGGAAGAAGGAGGGAAGGAATAGTGGAAGGGAAGCAGGAGGGAAGGAATGGCAGCAGGAAAGCAGGAGGGAAGGAAAGGCAGCAGGGATGCTGGAGGGAAGGAATGGCAGCAGGGACGCCGGAGGTACCGTTGACGGTGAGCGTCACCTCCCGCTCCCCCGCGCCCACCCGCGGCACCACGGCTCGGCACACGTATTTCCCGGCGTCTTCCTGGCGGACCGACTTCAGGATCAGCTTGTTCTCATTGCTCAGGACCTGAAAGAGAGTAGGGGGCGCTTTCAGGTGGGCCATGAGAAATTACAAGCAAAACAAATGACCTGAGTGACAAGAGCTGTGTCACCAGCTCCTGAGGATCCTTGGGAAGGCCAAGGGAATGAGCCCAAAGTCTGGCATGGCACGGAAATATCACTGCTGTTGACCAATGAATAAAGAATCAGCACAGGGCTTTTTTGGGGGTGGGGGGAATAAGAAATCCTGTTCCTATTCATTTGAATTTTTACAAACTCCAGTTTTGCAAGAAGCTCAAGATACGAGAGAAAAATTTTGGTGGTTGCAGTGACACAGGCAGAAAAACCTCAGAGAGAACCACACTCCACACTTGCACCTCCACATTCGCAGGCACAGCGGAGGCTGCTGGGACTGACTCAGGGATTTCAAGCCCAGAAGGGGTGGGAGGGGTGGCTGAGGAAGGAGCAGCCCTGATCCCACATCCCATTGGGAAGGCTGGATGCTGATGGCTTTACAAAGCAGCATCCTCTGCCAGCATCCCTCAGGGAAGGTGGAGGTGGCTCTGGTGACCAGCATAACCATCTCTGCTAGGTTACACCAGCTGGACGGTCTGTCCTGAGATCACAGAAACATGGAATTGTTTGGTTTGGAATGGACCTCGAAGACCATCTCATTCCAATCCCCTGCCATGGGCAGGGACACCTTCCACTATCTCAGGTTGCTCCAAGCCCCAATGTCCAGCCTGGCCTTGGGCACTGCCAGGGATCCAGGGGCAGCCACAGCTGCTCTGGGCACCCTGTGCCAGGGCCTCCCCACCCTCCCAGGGAACAATTCCTTCCCAATATCCCATCCAGCCCTGCCCTCTGGCAGTGGGAACCATTCCCTGTGTCCCCCATCCAGCCCTGCCCTCTGGCAGTGGGAAGCCATTCTCTGTGTCCTGTCCCTCCATGCCTTGTCCCCAGTCCCTCTCCAGCTCTCCTGGAGCCCCTTTAGGCCCTGGAAGGGGCTCTGAGCTCTCCCTGGAGCCTTCTCCTCTCCAGGTGAGCACCCCCAGCTCTCCCAGCCTGGCTCCAGAGCAGAGGGGCTCCAGCCCTTGGAGCAGCTCCGTGACCTCCTCAGGACTGGCTCCAGCAGCTTCACGTCCTTCTGACATTGGGGGCCCCAGAGCTGGACACAGCACTGCAGATGGGGTCTCATGAGGGCAGAGTGGAAGGGCAGAATCATCTCCTTCACTCTGCTCCAAGAAGTTCCAATGTGATGGAACTCAGCTGGGGGAAGGCAGATGAAAAGGGAGAAGGTGGCTGTGCCTGGGCACTGCTGGATAGTGAAGGCAAGCCCTGCTGGGGGCCGGGGCTGGAGCAGGAGGGTGAGGCAGCCCTTGTTCCCAGCTCCTGCAGCCACCTCGAGACAGTGGAACCTCTATCTGTGTGTGAAACCCAGAGAAACAGCCACGGCAGCTGTGGGACAGGAAACCACCCAGGAATTACTGACCCACTGGGATTCCTTTGCTGATTCAAGCCATCAGCTCTCCCCAGTCTGTAATTTCTTCCCAGGAGATGGTCTTCACCAAGGCCATTATGGTTTGGAGAAAACAGCCCAGCAGTTGATGCCTCAGTGTCCCGGGGGAGCGGAGGAGAGGACTCAGCCCCTCCGTGGGGGCCCAGCTCTCCAATTACAGCCTTGAGCTGGAGCAGCAGCGTTTCCTCATCCACAGATCTGCCCAGGTGAGCCTGGGAGATGCTTTCCAAACCCAAACCTGTGTGTGCTTCCAAATGAGTTTCACGTCTCAGCCCTCCTTTAGCTTTGTCCCGTGGCTTTGCTCAGCCCTCCTGTCTGTAAAGAGGGATCAGAGCACCTCCTGCCTCCTGGGGCTGACTGAGCCACGATTACGATTGGCAAATCTCCTTATGATTTTCAGGACAAAAGAGATGTGGAGAAGTCTGCTGGGACAGATTCAAGCTCCTCCCTGGAGCAGGCTCCAGTCGACAGCAGGGAGTGCTGGGGTGAACACATAGGGATGTGAGATCCCAGACCTGGGGGCCAGGAAGGGCCATCCCAGGAAGGGCCATGCCAGGAAGGTCCCTCCCAGGGAGGTCCATCCCATGAAGGTCCATAGCAGAAAGGACCATCCCAGAAAGGCCCATCCTAGAAAGGACCATCCCAGAAAGGTCCATCCCAGAAGGAACCTCATGCAGGTGAATTGCAGAACTGCTCCCCATCAGTGAGGTGTTAAGTGATGCTCTGGTTCAACCCTTCTGTCCCTCATCATGGAAATAAACTCCCCCACTCTCAGGACCCCTTTGCATTGGGAGGAGCCGGCATTCCTGCAGCCAGGAGCTCCCGGGGCACACGGGTTCTGCTCCATGGGAAGCATCTTGCAGCACCCCGTGTCCTGGACACAGCCCCTGCCCCGCACGGTTCTTACCACGCCCGAGCCTCGCTTCATCCAGACGATGGTGAGAGAGGGGTTCCCAGTCCAGGCACAGTTGAACACCGCGTCCGAGCCCAGGTCCACCAGGAGGGACTGCGGCTCTGTCGCCATCCTGGGCCCAACTGCGCAGGGGAAACTGAAGTTACTGCCTGTGCCAGCCAGAAAGCCTCGAACCAAACAGGTCAGGGGGAGCTGTGGTAGATCCTGATGGGCCCCAAATAAAGAAAAGCCTGAGGCAGGTGCCTGCTGCAACTCCAGAGGGACCAGCTCCCCAGGGACCACCCCAGAGCTTGCAAGGATATCACGGGTCTGACCACGGGGGCATTGCAGGAGAGCCCAGCAGGTCCTGCCACCCTGGGCAGGTCGGACTGAGCTGTGTCTCCTTCCCGCTGATTTTCAGCAGCTCTGCTGAGCCTGGGGCCAGACTCCAGCCAACAGGGTACTCACAGTAGACATCCACGGTCCTGCTGATGTTGGTGCTGCCCAGCGCGTTGGTGACCTCGCAGGAGACGGGCTCGAAGAAGAACGTGTGGTCCACGATGGTTTCGTAGAAGTCACCGGAGGCTTCCTTTATCACCTGGCCTTTTTTCGCCCACCTGTTGAAGAAAACAGAGCATCATGGTGATGCTGTTTTGTGTCTCTTGCAACCTCCATGAGTGGCTGTCTTGTGCCCTTGGCTTCAGAAGGGACTTGAAGTTGTTCTCAGCATCATCCCCTTCCCCAGGGATTTAGGAACTACAGCCACAGGTTTTGGAGAGGAGCCATCAAAGAGATGTGTACGTATACCCCTACTGAAACCTTTCCAGAAGAAACCAAAATTCTACTTCCCTGTTTCACTGGGAATACACCTCATTCCTTAGGATTGTGAAGGGCCTCAGTGATGGGAGGAATGGGACATGGGGGTCTCTGCTTGATGAGGAATGATAGTCCCTTCCTGAACGCTCACCAACAACACTGCTGGTCCTTCCACATCAAAACCACAAAAAACATTTTCTGCTGCCCCCCACTTTGCCCCTTTTCTTCCTCTTTTTTTTTTTCCCCAGTCAAACAGAACTTTATCCCTTTAAGGCAGCTGAAATAACATTCCCCGAAAAGCCAAGCTGGCATTTGCAACACTGCAACTTGCAAATTGTCTTGGAGAACAAGCTGTCAACTCAGCACTTGAATTAAGCCCTGTTTGCCAAACAATGAGCAAATGTGACCTAATGGGGCACCATCTGGCAACCTGCCACTCGGGAGCGGGTGGGAAAGGCGGGAGATGCTGTCAGGTGGTGTGAAACTCCAGCCGCTCTTTGGGGAAGGGAAAAAAAAGCCTGGGAAAAAACATGTAATAATCCTCCCCAAACAACTGACAGGTAAATTGGAGGGAAGAGGGTTTCCTTGAGGAGTCTCTGCCTTGTTGTTTTGGGGCTGCCTTTCTGGTTGTGCTGGATGGGCTGGGAGTGATGCGGGCGCTGGGAGCTGGGAGGAGAGGAAGGAGCTGCGGAGGCTGCTCCCCACACGGGGTCGGCGGGGTGGTTTTGGGAAAGCTGTCCCCTTCACAGCAAGCAGCATCTGCTCCTGGTCCTCCCAGGCTCTCCTGCTTCCCTCTGCTCGTTCCTGTCACTCTGCCATGGTTCCCCACTGCTGCCCCAAAGGCAGCCAAGGACAAGTGGAGCTGCAGGGAGCTCCTGCTGAAGGTCCACAGGCACTGACGAGCCTCAGTGGGGCTGGGGAGAGAGCGGAATGCTCCATGGCAGTCTGGAGAACACCCCGAGTGCTGCCAGAGCCAATTCCCCGAGCAGCTGCTGCTGTGAACCTCAGAGCCTCCTGCCAGCGACCCGCTCAGCGTCCCCCGCGATGACAGAGCGCTCCGAGAGGTGTTCCCGGGCGGGGGGAAGTGATTTGTATGCGCTGACCTGCCCTCGCCTTCCATTTATCTTCGCACTTCTAACAGATGCTGACTGGCCACTTCAGCTTCTCCCCCCGCCTCCCTCCTCCCTGGCCTCCCCCTCCAATAATTAATCAGGAGATGCCGGGTTTATTTCTAGGGCTGCACTTCGTGTGTTAATGAGGGAGGTTCCGTGTGGGAAAACCCGCACAAGCGGAGCCTTCCAGGTGCAGCTCCGAGGGTCTGAATGGTCAGTGACGCTTTGGTGACGCCTTTCTCCTCCCAGAGGGAATTGCAGCCCAAGCCTGACCTCAGCATCCCGCTTCCCTGCCTCCGATGGATCTGCCTTGTCCTGCTGCCCTGCCGCAGGAACGCTGCTGCCCACCGCGGAGAGCATCTGCATCTGCGGCAGCAGCTGGGTCCTCGGGGATGGGGCCCGAGAGGGACCGGGGGATCTGCCAGAGGTCTGGTACCTCACCCCCGAAGCTTTGCTCAGCTTGTGGGATGGAGAGGAGACACGGTCCTGTCATCTGCCCTTTGGTTTGCTGGTCCAAAAGGCCTGAATTCACATCTCAGGAACCGCGGATGAATGAAAGCAAGCAAGGAAGGAAGGAAGCTACAGGGACAGGGAAACTCCAGCTGGTGAACGTGGGAATGCCCCGTGCTCTTTGTCAGGAATATTTCTGCTCCGTTAAGCTCCTTTTACAACTTTGTCCCTGTAGGGGACATGCCGTGAGCGGATTTCCAGCCTCTGGAGGGTCTTGTTCTGCTCCTCAGGTGCTCAAGGGGGGCACCAGGTACACGAAGCCATTTCTTTCAGCAGTCAGTGGGGCAGGATGTGGCACCAAACCTTTGGGATGATCCAGAGCTTCTCCTGTGCCAGGCACTTCCCTGGCTATTTTGCACAAGTCCACCTTCCCTGCTGTGCAAAGGACAAGAAGGAGGCTTCAAGATGAGGACAAAAGTGACTCGTGGGCTCGCTGGGTTATGTCCTTGCATCTGCCTGCAGCTCATCCTCCCACCATTCCCGGAGGGAACTGGAACCAGATGGAGAAGTGTCTGGAGGTGGGTTTGAGCTGGGCAAACTTCAGGTGAGCTCCTCCTGGATGCTACGAAACAGAGGACAAGGTTTCCAAGAGCTGTTTGACATCGCAGCTGCTTGGGAAAACACCCCCCAACAAGCGTGGCACGGTGCTTTATGGATTTGTTCAAAACCCATCGCTTCTGCAAAACTGGATTTCCTGAGCACGGAGATGTGTCACAAACAGCAATTTTTCGTGCTTCAGCAGAGATCAAGGTTCTTGCTCCAGTTTTCCAAGGCTTAACATGGCTAAATCAATGTGGTTGAATGAGCAGTATGGATCTTTCATAATGTCAAATTGGTTTTTAATAATGGCAGCTGATAACCCTCTTGTAAAGCTTCCCATGATGGGCTCGTGGACAGCCAGAAGGCAACTTACTCAGGGTTTTAACGAGCCCATAATGCGCCTTGCTCACCTATTAACCATTCAGTTATTATTTATAAACAGAATCTGGATAAAGCAGAGCAGAGAAGACGGGAGGATGCTCCTGCAGCCCCATCCACCACCTCCACTGCTGCAGCTCTCTGTGATTTCTTCCTCCTGTCTCCGTGGCTGTGCTGCACCAAGCCTGGCTCCCAGCCAGCGCTGCTGGTCCTGCCAGCCTGGAGAGCAGGGGCTCCTTTCTTTTATGCTGTTCCCTTGAAGGTATTTATGGATTGCAAATGTGCCACCCAGGGTCTTTTCCAGACTATATAAATTTACCTGCTTCAGTCTCTCCCCGGATGACTTGGCCACTAACTTGCCTGTCACTGTTTGTGCTGATTTTCACCCTCGGCCAGACTTCACTGCAGGGGCTGCAGGGACAGGGCCGGGCAGGGGGGCTCCTCCTGTGCCAGGAGAGGGGTGAGGGTCTGTCTGTGGGGATCCTGCCCACAGGGCCTGTTCCTGTGACTCCCTTGGGCTCTCCAGGCTGAAGGGCAGCACGGCAGAGGGGATGGCATGGGATCCATCCCAGTGCCCACAGGGTGACAGTGGGGTGTCTTCATTTCCTGCCCTCTACCACTGATGGGCACCTTTGGAGTACCCAAATTCACCCCTTCTCCCACTGTCCCATGTCGTGTGACCAATGCAGATCATAGAATCATAATCCCAGAAAGGTTTGGATTGGACCTTAAAGCTCATCTTGTCCCACGGGCAGGGACACCTTCCACTATCCCAGGCTGCTCCCAGCCCCAATGTCCAGCCTGGCCTTGGGCACTGCCAGGGATCCAGGGGCAGCCACAGCTGCTCTGGGCACCCTGTGCCAGGGCCTGCCCACCCTCCCAGGGAACAATTCCTTCCCAATATCCCATCCATCCCTGCCCTCTGGCAGTGGGAAGCCATTCCCTGTGTCCTGTCCCTCCATGCCTTGTCCCCAGTCCCTCTCCAGCTCTCCTGGAGCCCCTTCAGGCCCTGGAAGGGACTCTGAGCTCTCCCTGGAGCCTTCTCCTCTCCAGGTGAGCACCCCCAGCTCTCCCAGCCTGGCTCCATGGCAGAGATGTGCACATTTTCTTCCTTTCTCTTCACCAAGCACCATCTCAGTCCGTGTCCCCAGATAGGCATTTCTCCCCCTGCAGGCTGGGTTCCATTCTGATGTTTCCTTTCCCATATTTCTAACGTGCTTTTGTTTTCCTCTGGCCTCTCTGGAGGGAGCTCCAGGTGCCTCCCAATCCAGTATCTTCTGCAAATTGAATTTGCTCGGGTGATGGAAGAAAACAAATTTCAACCAGGAAAGAGATATTTTGATCCAAGTTTCAAAGGGGTTATTACAGTCAGCACTGAAAAGCCGGTGATTAAAGAATGAGCAAAAAATAGAATACCTGCACTGGGTCCTTTTAACACTGAAGAGGGAGGGAGGGACTTTTCTAAGGAGACATTCTTCAGGGAAATAGCATTTTTCTGACTCCATCGATTGCTTCCCAGCTAAGTGTACGCGCAAGGAAATAAGAAAGGACAGTTTGGGATTTGTCAGCTCCTAAACAATGCTGGGGCTTTGTTTTGGTTTTCATGCTTTAGTGTTTTTTCCTCTTCTCCTTTGGTTTCTGAAGGAAACCTGCCAAAATCTGGGATGACACACCTGTGCTTCTTCCCAGGCTCTCAGTGGGATGCTCAGCTGTGTCTCCTTCTGCACAAGGGGTTTTACCTGGTAGTTCTATCCCTTTTTCCCATTAATCCTGTTTCTGGTGGGGCTTCCAGGCTGGTGGAGCCTCCAAAGAGTTCCCCACGCTCACGGTGAGAGCACAGCAAACCCCAGAGGCTGTCAGTCCATGGAGGAGTGCTGCTAACACAGATTCATCTGCCCGAGTGCTGCCCACGCTCACCTGAATGAACACCTCCCCGTCTGCCCTTCAACACCCAGCATGTGGGAATGAACTATTGACTTCCCAGCCCTGGGAAAGCTGTAGGACTCTACAAAATCTTCTTTAGAGAGGTCTTCATCAGGCCACGGCTCCTTCCAGCAGCGAGGAACTCCTGGGGGGGTTACACGGGGGTGCTGGGGCTCTCTGGACTCTGAAACGCCCCATCAAGCACTGCACAAATCCACCCTGGGAGGATTTTGGAGCTGCCAGCAGCCCCGAACCAGAGCTCCTGGCAGAGCGGCTGCTCTGGTGGCGAATAACCCAGGGAAGTGGAGTGTGTCGTCGGTTTTAATTAACAATGCAAAATAAAGTGGTTGCTTGCCATATAAATCGTGTTTACTAAGAATTACTTAAAATGGATAAATATTTTCTTGGATGCATTTTAATTGCTTAATAAAAGCACCAAGAACACCCACAAATACCTTAAATAAATGCATGGCTCAGGGAATGAATTAATTAACATTTCATTCCTGGGAATGGCTATTAATTGCTACAAATTGCTCGGAGAATGGGTTTTGTTGCTTTATTGCCAGCAGTACCTCTAGTGTGTGATGTGACAGCCCCCTCCTCTCACCCTCACAGGAGAGCAGTCCCTGGTGGGATGTCATGAGCACCACCCCAAATGCCCCTAGGCCCCAGAGCCCTGGCATCCTCCACGGGGAGGAGATAGTGTTCTGAGGATGACATTCTGGCATCCTTTGGAGGTCCAGGGGGGACAGGGACAACGGACGGCTGGTGCTGGTGTCTCCTGCTAGTGACAGCCCTGTGAGAGATGATGGAGGGAGGATCCCAGCCCGGTACCCCCCGCACGGCTCCGGCGTGATGCATCGCACAAATTACGTCTTTATTACGGGTAAATTTTCATAATGCTGATGTATGGGGTGATTCCCTCCCTAATGAAGACGTGTGGGCCTCGCGCGGCTCCTCCGCGGCGCCTCCGCCTCCCCCTCTGAGTGTGGGGTCATTTATCAGCGGGCAGGCCCTGGGTAACCCCTCCACCGTCTGAACAACACGGCTGGGCCTTCCCGCTTGGGCTTCATCAAGGAGGAAAGAGCCCTGAGAATTCTGGCTGAGGCCTGGCTGGCCCTCGAGCCCAGGGAGTGGGGTGTGGGATCATGGAGCCATGGAATTGTTTGGGTTGGAAAGGGCCTCTGAGATCATCGATCCGCTGCCAAGGTTACACCAACCCCTGTCCCTAAACACCACAACCACACGTTTTTATAACACCTCCAGGGACAGTGACACCACCACTGCCCTGGGCATCCTGTGCCAATGCCAGACCACCCTTCCCATGAAGAAATTTTCCTTTATATCCAACCTAAACCTCCCCTAGGGCAACTTGAAGCCATTTCCTCTTGTCCTGTCCCTGTTCCCTTGACAGTCCCTTGACTGTCCCCTCTTGTCAGGGAGTTGTGGAGAACCAGAAAGACCCACCTGAGCCTCCTTTCCTCCATATGTTTTTTTCAAAAACAAATAAACAAGGAGAAAGATTGCAACCTTTTCCCAAATGTCAGACTTTTACCCCTAACAAGGACATGTTTGGTGTCTGATTGCGCTCGCCATGATGCACCAGTTGCTGCTACTGGGGTTGGATTGTTTTTAAACACTCCGGGATTTTGATGATAATAATAACACCTCACTGCAGAGGAAAATTCTGGCTTGATTTTCCATCTCGTCTCGGCTCCAGTGTTCCCACTCCTGCCAAGCCAGGAGGCTGGGATGAGCCTGATTGCTCATCAGCTGCAGTCTTCAGGGGCAGTGCCTGGATTTTGCATCTCCTCCTTGCCATCAGCAGGTCCCGTGGGTGGGAAAAATCCATGAGGGGCTGCTTAGAGCTCCCCAAATCACACCTGAAGATGTTCAGTGAGAGTTCAGCTCTGAGGAGACCCTTGGGGTACCAGAGGACAGATGATCAGGGACACCCTGAAAGAAGTGGGGTGAGGTTTCCCTCGCCCAGATGACACAATTAAAGCCATGTCACCAGGCCATGCACCTGCCGTGGTTCACTTCTGGTGAGAAACCAATCAAAACCCTCTTTCCCTTAGCACGGCGATTGCAACACATTGGCTGCCGAAGCGGGAGGGAGAAGTAAACAAAGCTGTTAACTTGTCAATGACTTGACTGATCAAGCGTGGGGAATAGTTGGAGCGGGCTGATGAGCCGTGCAGATAATCAATGGACCCAGCACTGCCGGGGCTGCAGCTGGTGCTGTGCAGAGCTCCAGAGACATGGAGAGGCCTTGGAGCTGGGCTTGGCCAGGGGATGGTGGGGAATAAAACCTGCCTGGTGCTTGGGCACCCCATGCTGGAGCACGTGTGGAGACCAGGAAGGATTATGGACACTGGACTGGGGTTTGGCCAAAGCCCATCCCACCGCGTCCCCCAGCTCCTTCCCCACACCAGGGGCTGGGAAGGACGCTCGTCCCTCCCCTGGAAGGAAACCAGAGAGGCCCTGCTGCTGTTTCAAAGGGAAAGCATCAAACTTCATGGACTGGGTGATTCCCTCTGCAAATCGAGCTGGTTTTGTGGCAGATCAAAACAAACGCAGACGCTTTAGATGTTGTGCTGGTTTAATCCTGCTGTTTAAAATCTCCCCTGCCTCCTCTAGCCCATCACATGACAGGGCTGGGCACCAAACCTGTCCCCATTAATCCCTGGTTGGCACTTCTCTTGCCACTATGGATGTTTTTCTGCTCCTCCCCTTTCACAAAGTCACCCTCTTTCACAATAACTCCTTTTCCCTCTAAGGAGGGGACTTTAGATTTAAGAATTTAAGAATCTTTGGCCCCAGAGTCATGGAATCATATGAAAATTGCACTTTTTTCCCCCAAGTTAAATTATGAACATTAAATTCCTGATTTTAATGTACGTGGAGAAAGTTTAAAACCATTCAGACTGTGACAGCCAGCTGCCAAAACTGCTTATCCTGGGGAAATACTGGGGATGTGAGTCACCCCCCAGTCCTGGATGAGCTTGGAGGTGTCGCCTCTCCTCGGGGAGTTTTTACCCCTTCGGCAGTGATGCTGCATTTCATTTTTCCTGCCTACATCATCTTGACTTACCCCGCTGCACAATAGACATGACTAATAGCTTAACTATTATTTTGGGTAATCCAATTTCATCACGTGGTTTGTATTTTCTCAAATCGTTTAACAGGATTAGTCCTTTCTGGGGTCTTCCTACCCCACTCCACCCCCGTAGCAGAATGTCTTTAGCCAGATTTATGGATGCTGGCATGTTGAAGAGCTAATTCTCTGCCGTGTTTATCCTCCTCCTCAGTGCAAAGTGAATCTTAGTGCTGTGAAGCTGCTCGAACTTGCCTTTCCCTCTGCTCCAGTTCTTATTTTCCACCTGTGCTTGAGGCCCTTGCAACTTTACACCTCGATGTGCAATTCCTTTGGGGTTGGCAGGGAAAAGGCAATGGTGAATGGAGGCAGAAACTCACAGGTCTTCATCAGCATAAGAAATCTGCTGCTTGGGGGTCTTGAAAGTGGTGCTGGGCTGGGACCTCATGTTCCAGATCACTGGAGCTGCCAAATCCACTCATTTCAGGGCAGAAATGATTGGCACAGCAGGCAGGAACGGCTCGTGCCTTTCTGCACATGGAACTCATGCAACAGAGAGTTGCTGGGTGTCTGGGTCTTCTCCAAGGATTTTCTTTTTCTTGGCGGGCTCCTAAAGCTCCTCTGAGGCTTTGACCTGGTCCTGAGTTTGGGAGGTTTTCAAGGGCTTTGTGGTTTGATCTCTGTAGCATGAGAGGTTCTGACCTCTCTCTGGCATGGCAAGAGGAGACAGACCTCGGGCCAGGTTTATATTAACTCTTCAAGGATGGTGGCCAACCTTGGACCTGTCAAACAGCCCAGGCAATGCTTTGGGCCACCAGAAATGGTGCTCACAAACCTGAGCTGGCTCTGTCTGACTTTCCAGCCCCAGAAGTGCCCCTAAAGCCCCTCCTTCCCTCTGACAGCCACTGTTCCCATCCCATCGCTCGGGCTTGTTCCTTGTTCCTTGTGCTCTGACTGCTGGCACGTCCTCAGGTTGGTGTGAGGCACAGCTCCTTCTCTGGCAGGTTCCCTGGCCTGCCCTGCCAGAACAGTTAATTATTCAGGGCTTAGCCATGTCTAGATCAGATGGTTCACATTAGGATTATCAACAGGATATCAGGTTCACGTTAGGATTATCAACAGCGGCAGCTGAGTCCGGAGGTGGCACCCTGGGTGAGATGGGCTGAGCCCTCATTTTGTGGGAATCTCCTCACAGAAGATGCCAAGGGCAGGGATTTCTGTGAAAGGAACTTGGGCTTCTGCTGGCTGAAGTGTGAGCAGCTTGGGGATCTGGCAAGTCATGAGGAGGAATAATAAATATCCAAAGTGTGTTCCCTCTGTGCTAATGCAAACACACAGGCAGCTCACAGGGGAGGAGAATAAAGTCACGAGTTCACCAAAAGATCTGCTCATCTTTTCAGTAGGAAATTCATCCATGGAACCACAGAATTGCTCAGTTTGGAAAAGACCTTTGAGATCATCAAGTCCAGGCATTACCTGGCACTGCCAAGGCCACCACTAAGCCACATCCCCAAGTGCTACGGCCACACACCTAAATCCCTCCAGGGATGGGGACTCCAGACTGTGCCAGGGCTCTTCAGCCTTTTTGGGGAAGAAATTGTTCCAAACATCCAATATAAACCTCCTCTGGTGCAACGTGAGGCTGTTTGTTCTTATCCCATTACTTGTTACTCAAGACAAGAAACCAACCCCCACCTCACCACCATCTCCTTTCAGGCAGCTGTAGAGAGCAATAAGGTCTCCCTGAGCCTCCTCTGAAACAAGCCCAGCTCCCTCAGCCATCCATCAGTTCATCCATCCATCCATTCAGCCATCCAGTCATCCATCCATGCCCAAAATTACGGTCAAGTCCCTCTTCTCTCCCAAGCCTCTGGAACGCCCTTTGGCACCCTGGTGCAGCCCTGCCCTTCTCAGGCACGTCATGGGAAAACAACCCAGTGTGGTGTGTTGGTGTGTCCTGGTACAACAGACTGACCCACAGAGCTCTGATTATCTATCAATTGCTGTATAAAACAGCACGAGACAGTATTAAAAAAAAAAAACCAAACAGACATCTTCAGAAATAACAACCATGAAGATCTTCACTATCCACTTCAGTAACAAAGTGGAGCTGAGCAATAAATGTTGGTTGATGCTTTACAAACAACCTTCTAACCCAGAGACAACATCCTGCCTTTTCTCTTTGGTTTAATATTTGCCAGCAGCTTCTGGAGGGGCACAGAAAGCCAAGGGTATCTTTGAGACCTGAAGTGAACAGAGTTAGTCCCTGATCTCATGCTGGGTGAGACCAAAATTCCTTTGGGGTCTCTCTGGGATGGGTTGTGCAAGGGTAGGTGCTGTGTACCCCAAACAGCTGTGCCAAGATAACTCCATGCCAGGTGCCACTGTCACCCAGGTTTGGGGAGGAAAGGCTCCCCTGCCTCACAGACAGTGATAAAAGTAGATTTGTCCTTCGCTTAAACCCACCTCTAGCCCCCAAAATCTGCAATAAAGAAGCAAAGAGGGACTCAAGGAGAGAAATCCCTTAGAAAAGCTCCTGCAGGGCGGTGGTGGGTGCCACCTCTGTCCCTATCCCACATCCTCCTTACACACTGCTTCATCCTTCACACCTCGCTTGTCCCTGGTCATATTCTCCCCTTTCTGGCACGAAAGCAAAAAAGTCTCAAACAGAGCTGAAGGCCTCTTAAATCAACGTCTTTCCTAACTCAGAAGCTGTAAGAGGATTCATTATTTATGTGGCAGAAACACAAAAGCTTAGCATATTTTAAGCTGTCTGAAACAACTTCAAGGCAACTCTTCCTCTGTCTTCTTTTTTTTAACAAAACACATTGAGATGTCTCTGAACCGAGCGGCAGGGGGAAACTGGTTTTTTAACTCCAAAAGATAAAATAATATCTATAGATTGAGGGAGAGAACGAAAAAAATGCCGTGATCTGGCTTGGGATCACCAAGGAATGCCCGTCAGGGGATGTTCCCTGTGAGGTGTTGGCATAACCCTTGGACAGACTCTGTTGTGACGTGGCATTGATGTTATGGCAGTGGGAGAGGTCAAGGAGGCAGCTCTGCTCCCTCACTGGCACACACAGCCCTATCCTTCAGAGGCAGCAGCAGAGGAGGTGCTGGGTGTCTTTTTTCCCCCTCTTTCTCCCCATTTTTACATTTTCAATTTAGTCACAGCATCTCTAATTTCCTTAGATCTGAAGCCACCTCGTGAGACTGGAAGGGAACGATACAGAAGAAAGATGAGGGGGAAAAAACCACCAGTAATCTTGTAAAAGTCAGTTTTGAAAAATCAATTTTCTTGTGTGACAAGATTTGCTTAAGGCTTTTCGTTCTGTGAAATCAGCCCATCATCCTGCGGGAACGCATGAAGGAAGTGGCAAGTGTGGTTTGGAATAACTCAGATTAAAGACTGCTAAATTAGGCTCAAAAAGCTGCCACTTCTTGCAAAGGGAGAGGAGATCTGGCCAGAGCAGGCAATGATGCTCCCTTCTGAATCACATTCCCAGCTCCAGGAGCAGGTCTTGAAGGAGGGGAGACTGACAAGGCTGGGAAAACACAACCACAACCCCAAGGTCTGCTGAAATGAGATGCTGCTTTGGAGACAGATTCACTCTCGGCTGGGAAAGGGCTGGAGCAGAGTCTGGAAACCTCCTGGGCTGCCTGGCTGGGATGGTGATGAACACCCCCACGGGGCACCCCGCGTTTCTGTGAGCCCTCCTGGAACACCCAACCCCCTCTGGCAGCCCCCTGCATCGGAGAGGCTCCATCCAGCCCCAGTTAGGGCTGGCTGCTCCATCACTCCTTGCCTGGGTACCTTTCATCATCTCTCCATCGGGACAGTGCTCACCAGTACAAAGCATTTGCCTTCCCCCCGCCTTTCCCCTCCTCCATCAGGCTCTCTCTCCTCTACGCTCTCTCCTAATTAGTTCAAGCTGCCTCCGAACATCTCCCACCCGCTTGTTCCCATTACCTTGACAAGCCAGGGAACGGGAAGACAAATCTCCCTGTCCTCACACCTCCATGAGCGAAGAAGGCTCCTCCAACCCTGTCTTTCCAGCCTCACCTGGAGTTCTGTGCCTTGGCAGAGCCCCCCCAGCAGCCCAGTCTCACTTCCCAGCTGCAGGGATAGCTGTGCCTTTTATTTTACTTTATTTCCTTTTTTTAAAGCCTGTCTCTTCACCTGCCACCCAGCCACGCTCTGCTCCCTGTCACAGGGAGCTGGCAGATGGGGCTGATGCATCACGAAGGAGATCTGAAGAATTCATTTCCCGTTATTTTTTTTCTTTCCCCAGCTTTCATTTTCACTTCAGAGCAAAGGTCCAGTTGTCTGGGAGGAAGCTACAAAGACAAACCCAGGCAGGAAAACAGAGATAGTCAGGAAAAATGTTACAGTGCCGATAACTTGAGACCTCGGTGTGCTTTGCATTTATTTCAACTCCTGCTTTAGCTGCATTTTGCTATGTCTATAAATTAGATTTATTCTGTTACTGCTGTGAAATGCCTGCGGGCCCCTTCCCCACTCCAGCCTCTCTTCCCTCCCCTGCCGAGTTTGGCTGCGGGAGGCAGCAGGAGAGGTGACAGCCCAGCCGAGGGACAACATATGGACACACAGCGTCCTGCCGCTGGACAGACGGCAGCCCCGGCCACCGGAGCGGGAGGGAGCAGATGGGAGCGGGGGGAGGAAGGCAACAAAAACTGCACACTGGCATAAATGAGAACTTTCCCAAGCTGGACTGGAGGAGGGAGCTGGTTGTGGGGGGAGAAGGCCCAAAGCGTGCCAAGAAATGGCAGCAAAACCAAAGCGACCATTCAATTTGAAGATGCCGAGATGCCTCTGGTCTGGACCAGACATTTGTCGAGCTGCCCCCCACCTCATCTCCCTGCAACCTTCTGGGCAGCTGGGGCCCCCGAGACTCTGCAGAAGCTCTTGTGGGGCTGTCCCAGATCACAGAATCCCAGAAGAGTTTGGGTGGGAAAGGACCTTAAAGCTCATCTCACTCCAACACCTTCCACTGGACCAAGCTGCTCCAAGCCCCATCCAACGCAGGCTTGAGAGGGTCCCTGTGCAGTCCCCAGGGGAGAATCTGGGTGATTTTCCCGTGAGTGGGACACGGAGTGCAATGGATGTGGAGGAACATGCCCGTGCACCCACAGACTTCACACCTTGGCTGCAGTCACTGCAGCATTTCAAACCCCTGGCAGTCCCTTTTAAATATTAACAGAGATGTGACTGTGATTTAATAAGAGTTAATATGGCAGATCCCCCTTCCTTGGCAGAGACTGGGCCAGTCTGGTCGTGGTCCCAGTGACCAAAAACTCTGGGAATGCGGGACACAAGGGGTTGGTCACTTTTATTCTGGGCCCTCCATGAACAGGCAGAGGAAAGCAAGGAACACAAAAACCACACCAGCTCCCAGAAGGCACTTTTCAAAGCCATTGGAATTGCATATGAAAATATATCCAGGTTTTATAGTGCCAGAGGAGGGTAAACAGCCCCTGCTGTGCCGGAGGCAGTGCCAGGCGTGCCCATTAAATGGATCGTTTGCCACTTCTCTCTCAAAAGTTGCCAATGAAATCATTGCCCTGAATCTCTGCACCAGCTTCCCACGATCCAATAATCCCTCCTGGCCTTTGCAGCCTACGGATCTGTGAATATATTCAGCTGAATGGAAGAGGCAGGGACAGCTCTGGTGTCATGAAAGGGTGTTAAACTCCAAATATGCCTTTGCCTGGCCTTTCACCCAGGAGCAGGGATCTGTGCACATCCAGAAGCTTGACTGACCAAGCAAAGGAGCAATGGAGGTCTAGCTGGAACAGAGACATCCTGCTCCCACTGTCTGGGGCGATTTCTCCTTCTGCTTATCCGACCTGGCAGCAGCAAACAATTCCTGTGGCTCTTCCTTCCCTAAGACCTGAATTCCTTGACTCTGTCATAGATGTGGCTTCCTCATGCCCAGATGAAACAGGGTGCACCCATCTATGAGCCCAGCTCTCCTCAGTGCCTGGATGTGGGAGGCAGTTTTATTTCACTTTCCCATTTATCCTGCTAAGGATGTGTCCCTGGGGGCAGATCTGTGGCATAGGGGTCCCCATCCGAACACATCTGATCCCTGGGAAGTGAGTGTGAGGAATTAGGGATGGGAATCCCTGGGTTCTCCATGTGAATCAATGATGTGGGACAAGTGGAAACAGCCTCAAATTTCATCAAGGGAGGTTTGAATTGGATATTAGGAGACATTCCTTCACTAAAATGTGAGTTGGACATTGGAACAGACTGGCCAGGTCAGTGGTGATGTTCCCATCCCTGGAGGAGTTTAAAAGATGTGTGGATGTGGCACTTGGGGACATGGGTTAGTGGTGGCCTTGGAAGTGCAGGGATAACAGTTGTACCCAATGATTTTAGAGTGTTTTTCCAACCTAATTGATTCTGTGATTCCATGACTTACTGACCTGCAATACCCAACCACCCAGGGAGAGCAGGGAATGTCTCTCGGCTCTTTCCTTGGGATTTGTTTTGGAGAAGCTGGGTTTGTGTTGAGCCCACAGCTGACTGATGATGGATGTGCTCCTGCCAATGTGTTTGTCCATCCAGCCACGTTCACTGGGGCAGTGAAAGTGCAACGATTCTGCCAAGCCAAGCAAGGGCTGCCCAGCTGCTCCTTCCCCCCTCCATTTCCCATCCCTTTGACAAGGCTCTCCCAGTTTTCTGCTGCTTTTCCATCCAGTCAGTCTCCAGCTCTTTGCCAGACACCACAGCAATGCTGAGCCATGAGGGAGCTGGTTCAAGTGTCTGAACAAACTTCCAAGCTGTTTCCAGCAGGACACGGGGCAGGTGCTCCTGGAGAACTTGGCTCCCCTGTGGGAGCTGAGGCATCTCATGAATAAATCTGGTGAGATGCCAGCAGGCTCCCAAACGGTGCAGGGAAGGCTTGAAGGGTAAAGAGCAGCAAAGCTCTGAGGAGTTTGAACTTCTCCTCTAGGTTTGCTCAAACTGTGGGAATGTGTCTCAGTGGGAGGAATGCTTCCAAGATGCACAGTGTAGGGCAGGCAGGCCAAAGCACAGCTGATGCACATCGTGATTTTCTCTTTCTCTCTCACAGCTCCTTGATGTCAGGTGAAATTTTTCTGTATCTACCTGAACCCACAAAAATCTGCCACTTTTTTTACCAAGGCTAGCAGCCAAAACATCCCAAATCTGTACCTGGGCGTGTACCATCCTTGGAGACATCAGATCTACCGAAGGCATTTGGGCTCTTGTTTTCCTAAAGCTGGGTGGGAAATGCCCACCCTGTGGAGAAGGCTGGAGCAATGGGACCAGGGATGTTTTCCCTGTTGTTGTCCCTTTGTTTTCCCTGGGCAGAGCCAGGGGGAAGCCAGGACACTGCCTGCCACCAGGTGTGTTCGAGCCCCAACGCCTTTAAAGAAAACCTTGTTAAGAAGCAGTTGAGTTTGGATTAATATTTGATGAGCTGCTGTTCAGAGATAAAACAGTATTTACTGAGCAAGGGCTTGCCTGCCGGCCCGAGCCCACGGAGCCAACAAACAAACAAACAAACAGCGCTCGGGGGGAAGCACATGGAGGTGAGGACAGGGGGATGCTGTGGGATGGCCCTGAGCTCGGCACAGCAGCACCAGGGGGATGGTGGGGTTCAAGCCCTGGGCTGCAGCTGCCACTCACAAGGCTGGTTGATGCAGGAGGATTTGGGCAAGCGGCACCTCGGACTTCAGCCCAGCAAGGAACTTGCTTGGACTGCACCTGATGTGATCCCTCTTTGGCCGTGGGATGGGAAGAAGTGGGGCAGCACCATAATAAATAAATAAATAAATAAATAAAAGCCCCCCAGCTCCTCCTGACCTCTGCTCCTGCTGCAGCACCTGCTGGACCTTCTGCCACATCCCACAGCTCTGAAGAGCTGTGTGTTCCTCACAGCTGCCGTGCTCAACACCTTGCAGCAGCTGGGAGGGACGTCTCCCTCTTCCCAGCTATGTCTGTGTGTCTGTCTGTCAGTCCCACACCTTTCTTTGGAAGTGCAGTGGTCCCCAGAACTGCAGCTGGTGCTGGAGGGTGGCTCCACGCGTCCCCCTCTGCCTCCAAAGATAACATTATTTGCAAAGGTCTCCGCCAGCCCTGGGGGCGAGAGCTCTGTGTGGAAGCACAGAATGAGATTTGTATCACTGCCCTGCCTGCGCCAACTCCCCTTCGCTCCTCAAAAATAATCATCAGCCGAGGAGCCCGAAAGGCTCAGGGACTCTGCCTCCTGCAATATTAAACCTTCCCATTTCCTTCTGCCACTTTAAAGATTCTCTTTCTTACTGCGAGTGATAAATAATAACAGCAAAAAAACACCCCACAGACACACAACAGACATCAAAAGCCACGGGAAGATTGGCAAATAGAGAGATCTGAAGGGAGCAAAGAGGAGGCCTGGTTGGGAGTCGGTTCACGTAGCCCCGACTTCTGTTGCTTTCCATTAATTTTACCCGCCATCGCAGGTGGCAGAACAACGGCGACAGCTAATTACTCTCCCTTTCCCTTTCCTGCCCGTTTGCTCGCAGCAAAAGAAAGCCAGTAAACTCCCAAACTCCCCCTCCCCATCCCAGACCTGTCCAGGAAGCCGCAGTGGGAGGCGGGTGGTCGAGGTGGGGTGTGCCCACACGTGCTGGCTGCTCCAGCCTGGCACCGGGATGCTCCGCCAGCAAACGGGCTGGCAGAGGCTGGCAGAGGCTCAAGGCAGGGGGAGAGGAAAGGTTAGCATGGTCCCCTACCACCCTCGGGACACCAGGGAGCCTCTTTGGGCTCCCAGCGCCATGTCCATGGTGCTAAAGCAGATGGGGACACACCCATGGAACTGCTGCCGAGGAGCCCAGGCCCCCTGAGACTTTTCCAAGTGCAGGATGCTGCACTGGCAATGCCAAGGAGGTTTTTGGTGGGCTGAGCTGCTCTTCAGCTCCAAAGGGAAGGTGCTCCCAGACAGGTGGGATAAACCAGGCCAGATGGGGTATAGGACCCTACAGAAGCCGTAGGATGTGTCTGTGCAAAGCTTGCTCTGGATGGAAGGAGGGAAAGCACCCGAATGAGCAAACCCCAGCTGCAGGAGGGTTAATTCATCCCTGTGCCAGAAGCCCCTGCTCAGGATCGCTGTGACACCTCGCCAGCCTCTGCCTGCCTCCCTCCACTTGCTGTAGGTGACACTGGCCTGTCCCGTGTCCAAAAGCCAGTGACAGCCCGGGTGACATCGTGGGCAAACAAAGCTCCCTGGGGAAGAAGCTGCTCCTCGTCAAGAAACGGCTGCTGCCAGCGCGGGAGGAGGGCTGGGATTTCAGCTCCAGCGGCCTCAGCTAAGGAAAGGAGCAGAGGAGCTGTGCCTCCAGCACAGGACAGCCTGCCCCAGCCCTGCCCGCTTCCCAACGTTGTGAGATGCCAGCAGATTTTAAGGAACAGGGATTCTGACTTTGAAAATGCCAAGGAGGCCAAAGATTTCATGAAAGTCTGTCAGTTTTGAGAAAATGCCATTAACCCTCTGCCTTCAGAAGAGAAGACACAGTGCAGGCTGTAACTTTCCACTCTGGCTCTGGGAGTGGATCGCTCTGAGGTCTCCTTTCCAACCAGGTTTTCCTTGCATTAAAATCCACCTGTGTGTGATTATACAAGAGAGCAAGAAAAAAACTTCCTAAGGGAAAAGCAGCTAACTCAATTTCTTTAAAGCTGTGCTCTCTATAGGGGTAGAGGGGGCTTTTTGTCTCCTATGGAATGGTGTTGAATTTTGTTTCTTTTCCCTTGCCCTCCTAACTAAGAGAACAAGAGGTTTGAGCTTAAAATCTTGGGTCGGCAGGACCACGAGGGTGGTTTAGTGGCTTCATCCTAACAAAGAGCTTCCCCAAGGGAACATCTATGGGTGAGATATTCGACCTCATGTGCTTTTCCCAGGCAGAAAAACTGGGATGCACACCCAAGGCAAAACCTATGGCTCCTCAAAAATTCCAGCAAGGTGACAGCTTGGTGTATCAGTGGCAGGGATGGCCCTGTGGAACTGGCTGTGGGTTTCTACCCACAAAAGGGGATTTAGGTTGTTTAAACATTTTCCCTTTGTGTTCAGTTATTTACTGACAAACATATTGGGAGGGGATTAAAAATAAATATTGGCTGAAAATCTGGGATCTCTGTCTGAGCATAAGGGAAGACACAGGAGATATATCAGAGTGGTCCTGGCCCGAGGAGAAAAAAACCACACTTTCTGTTGGATTTTTTAAGGCAGAATAAAATAATTTTCACCAGTGGTGGGGTCTTGAATGACCCTGGGGATGGCACCGAGCTCATGTTCTCCCTTCTCAAACCTCCAGATATCCCAGTCCTGGGGCTTTACACATCCCATCCTTCTGTGCTTGCCAGTGCCGAGGTGCAGGGGGCTCCTTGCTCAGGTGTCCCACTCCAGAGGACTCTGAGCTTCAGTGCTGAAACATCTGCCACCTTTACACCATAGTGAAGAGCTTTGGGATCTTACAGAAAGGAAACAAATCCCCCCTCCATCAATCAGAGCCATTAAGCAGAAGGAAGCCCCAGCGAGTGCTGCTGGGTCCTGTTTGCTTGTCACAGTGGTAGGGAAAAAGCTTCGTGTGAAGTTTACATGCTAAGGGAACTCAAGAAATGAAAAAACCCAAAATGCTTGAATTTATCACGGCTCTTTCTTCCACCCCTCCCAAAACCCTCTTTATGGGAAAGCATAGCCTGAAAAAGCATGCAATTATTTTAAGAGTAAAATCCATCATGAAATGAATCCCAAAGCCATTTGCAGCAAAGTAGAAACATGGAGGCTCAGGGAACAGGAAGGGTGACAAGACCTGTGGCCTCAAGTATGGGTGAGAAGGAAGGGAGAGGGCAGAGGGTGGCACTTGCAGCCAGTGGGGACAGCAAAAACCTGCACTACTGAGATGGCAGCAAAGATGGGCGAAGAGTGTTGGGTCCACCTCTGCTTGGTGGAGAAAAGCAACCCAGTGTGGCTTGGGCAGGGATCCAAAGGGTGGAAACAGCCAAGAGGAATCACAGAATGCCAAAATGGTTTGGATTGCAAGGGACCTTAAAGCCCATCCGGTGCCACCCCTGCCATGGGCAGGGACACCTTCCACTGTCCCAGGCTGCTCCAAGCCCCAATGTCCAGCCTGGCCTTGGACACTGCCAGGGATCCAGGGGCAGCCACAGCTGCTCTGGGCACCCTGTGCCAGGGCCTGCCCACCCTCACAGGGAACAATTCCTTCCCAAAATCCCATCCATCCCTGCCCTCTGGCCGTGGGAAGCCATTCCCTTGTCCAAAGTTCCTGTCCAAGGAAGTGGAAACCCTAGACTGGAGCCTTCCAGGCTGCTCCAGTGGACAAGGGATCAGCCCAGCTGGCTTCAGGGATGATGTAGAAGGTCTCTTTGTTGAGAATCAGATGGAGCAGAAGTTTTGCCAGGGTCTTGCCACTGTCTGGTTCCCTGACCAGAGCTGGTTGTTTTGCCTCAGACTGTACCAGAATCAGTCCTGGGGTAAGAACCACATGGGTCCCTCACCCAGTCTGCCACAGACTTTGTTTTCCTACCAGCTGTAAATATGAAACCAGGGCTATTTGTATCTTTGACATTAATTGACTTCTTGAATTAATAACTCTTCTGTGTAACCAGGAACACAATTACTGCTTTGTTGTGCCGACATCCAGCTGGAAGGAATTGTTCTACCAGGAAACTCGATTGTACTAATTAAGCTGTACGAGCCTAACAGGGGCCGGGTCATGGAAACCTGTCCCCGGAGGTGCCTCCTCTGTTGTTATCCATGGGTGGTTCTGCAGAGCCAGAATGGATGGTGAGCCCATGTGTGCACGCTCAGGCCTCCCAGGCAGGAGGGATGAGTGGCTGATGGATGAGGTGGGACAGGGATGTACCTGGTTACACAAAGCTCTTTTCTCCCAAAGTGTGCTGACTGCCTGCCCCGCTTTCCATACCCATATTTTGTCTGCTTAGACAAAAAAACTGTGAGGGTAGGGGTGTTTTCTGCTGCAGGAGCCCTCACAGCCACAGCCAAGGGCCCATGGCAGTGACTCTGCTCCTCTGCCGTGACCGGCTGGACGTGACACGGTGAGCAGGGTCTGGCTGTGCTCAGGGTCCTGCTCATCAGTCCCCGGGTGAGCACTCACAGAACGTCCTGAGCTGGAGGGACCCACCAGGATCATCGAGTTCAGCCCCTGGCCCTGCACAGACACCGCAACAACCCCACCCTGTCCATCCCTGGCAGCGCTGTCCAAACGCTCCTGGAGCTCTGGCAGCCTCGGGGCCGTGCCCATTCCCTGGGGAGCCTGGGCAGTGCCAGCACCCTCCGGGGGAAGAACCTTTCCCTGATCTCCAACCTAAACCTCCCTGGCCCAGCTTCAGCCGTTCCCTGGGTCCTGTCCCTGGTCAGCAGAGAGAAGAGAGGACCCAGGGAGGCTCGGGGCAGGCTGGGACCCCATGCACTCCCTGCACCCCAGACCTCTCTCAGCAACAAGCGACACATTTCCTCCTGCTCCAAATCTCCTCCACCGCCTGTGCCCTGCTCCAAGCTCACCGTGGCCAGTGCAGGGGCACTGCAGACCACAGCCAGCAGTGATGACCCCACCTGCTCAGGGAGAATGTCCCACTCAAGGACATCCCATCCCCTGTGTTCCCTGTCCTGGGTTGCAGTGTATTCTATTACCATCTACATGAACTGTTGACACCAGGTGGGTGGTGTTGCTTGCCTCCACCCTCTGGACTA
>VZRO01004727.1:135144-159892 GCA_013397915.1 Daphoenositta chrysoptera | reverse complement strand
TCATCCCATTGTGAGATGCTCCGCCCAGAGGGAGGAGACAAGCATTCCATCCTGGATATAAGGTGAGATTGCAAACACCACAGGCAGCCCTGTCTACTGCCTTCCCAGAGGACAAGAGCTGCTACTGGACCTTCAGCTGGAGACCAGATCTTCCATAGAATCACTTCAGCTGAGCTACTTTGTTTGGACAGCTACCACCACCCTAACAGGGTGTCAGATTGTATCTGACTTTGTCAGTGCTTTTCCTTGTACTATTTCACTTATTTTTAATTTTTTCTCCTATTGAATTTTATTCTGATTTACGATCTCCCACTGGTTTGTTTTCAAACCAAGACATTCCCCCACATCTCCAGCGCCTGCACCTCTGCTCTGGCCCCTCCCGAGCTCAGCTCCACCGTGCTGGGCACAGAGAGGCTTTATGGTGGTGGCTTAAGGGTTACATGGAGATGGCGACAGAGCCGCTTTGTTCAAATCATGAAAGAGTGTGCAAAAAAAGGAGAGGAATTTTCCCATAATAGACTTTTCACTCGGCGTGCATTGCTCGCGATGTCCCCAAACAGATGGCTCTGTCAGCTCGGTGCCAGGCCTCTCAATCCTCTCCAAGATGAATCCCTGACCGAGGAGTTGTTGCACGCAGCAGAACGCGGCAGACGCGGAGCCTCTCAACGTGCAACAACATCAGGAAGGCCAGAGTGGCACCAGGGAGCCACCGGACTGGGGGTGCAGGGATGAGGGGCTGGGGGACAGCAGAGGCCGTGGGGATGAGCCACAGCGAGCACCAAGCAGTGAGAAACATGGGAGGAGGTGGAATGGCCACCAGAAACCACGGCCAGAGGGGCTGAGCTCTTTTGGGTCTCCTGGAGGGGAAGTGTTGTGGGGGGAAAGCGAGAGGCTCTCAGCAGAGGTCTGGACTGAGGCGCCAGGGGTGCCAGCAGTGCCACCTTACCTGTACTGGGTGACAGCAGGGTTGGCCTTGGCAGAGCAGTGGAACTTCACAGTGTTGTCCTCCAGCACCGGCTGCGGCTCCACGGACAGGTTCACCAACGGGGGGTCTGCAAAGAGAGAGGGGCCCATGAGCAACCCAAAGATATGGTTTGGGTTGGAAGGGACCTTAAAGATCATCCAGTTCCACCCCTGCCATGGGCAGGGACACCTTCCACTGTCCCAGGCTGCTCCAAGCCCCATCCAACCTGGCCTTGGACACTTCCAGCTTCTCTGGACAACCTGTGCCAGAATTTCTTCCTGAAATCTCATCTAACCCTGCCCTCTGGCAGTGGGAAGCCATTTCTCAGTTTAAAGACATATAACGACTGTCAGACAGGCTGATGCCATGCATGCTGCTCTTCTCTTGAAGGGCTTCAGCGAATAAGACAGGAAGAGAAGCCACTGACACCATTTGATGTAACATTTCACTTGGAAAATGTGACTGCAAGATCTGATTCTTATTTAAGGACATAAACTTGCCTGCTTTGAGACACTCCAGTTTAATATCTTGCTGTATAACAATGATCTTTTGTCTATCTTCTAACTTTAAAGTGGCATTTCTGCTCTTTCATCAGCCTAATCATCTCTGCCAGGGCCTTACTGGTGTCACAGGCTGCTCCAGTCTTCCAACTGCTCCTCAATTTCTCTCCTTCTTTTCACATGAAAAGCATCTAAATGCTTTAGCAGCAAATAAAATTTAGGAAAGAACTGATGAAAGCAAGGAGGAAATGGGTGAAATGTTTAGATGAAGAATAGCCAGAGTTGTTTTAATTTTTCACGATGACTGAAGTGGGGTGTCATGCCTTCAGCTTTAGGTTTTAAGCATGGGACCTCATTTGAGGGGAAGAAGCAGAAAGAAATGGCCTTGTGGAGGGTTTTTATGGTGCCTGAAGAACCAGCTGTCCCATGGTGGAGGGTGTTGGGGCTCATTGACCCAGCTGAGGGGCTCTCCTGCCCTTGAGGTGGGAGTCTGCTGCACATATGCACAAACACATCCTAAAATAGGACCTGTTACGTGTTCAGCTTTCCCTGCTGCCTCTGTCCTCTTCAGAGTGCCTCAGCAGTGTCCTTCCCAGCTGGAAAATGGGGAGAGGCTGCAGCTGACAGGGCGGGGGGGCGGAGAAGCTGTTGCTACCCTCTGGTCCAGGGCACCTCCCTCGGCCTCGCGTGTGCTGGGGCATCCCGGAGGCCTGGGCTGGGGTGTGGGGTCGGCGCTGCACGGCTGGACACAGCCCCGTGCTCGAGTTCCTCTCAGGATGCTCTGGAGCCCCGGCTCCAGCCAAGCCCGAGGAGTGTCCTGGTGTTTACCAGGGATGGAAGTTTCCCTGCCGCACACAAGTCAGGTCCTGCTGGAGCGGCCTGGCTCTGGCAACTCTCAGTGCCTGTGCTGGGGGGCGTGGGCTCCAACTGGGCAAACTGGAGTGGGAACTGCATGCAGAGCAGCCCGGTGTTACCCCAGCCCTGCGAGGGGCAAGGTCAGCAGCTTGGGGACGCAAGGGGAGGCTCGGAGGTGGCCTCGGCAGTGACCTCCCTCTCCTCCGCCCCGCGGTATTTACCCAGCCGGAGCCCGGCTTTGTGGTGAGCAAAGCCACCTGCCTTCCTGATGGGAAATTATGACGGGGAAATTATAGGTATTTTCAATTTACCCTAATTTCATTTTAAAATGTGCAATTCAAATGACAATAAAGATGGGCGCAGTTGGGAATATAAATGAGCTTTCCTGACACAGCAGCCCAGAGATGTATAGCGGGCTCCTAATTCATTCCCAGGCATCCTGACACTTCCCTATTGTTAGACAACAACAGCTAATCACCTTCCTTTGTTAAGTATGAATCACACTTCTCTTTAGTAGCTTCCCCATTGTTTGATGGGTGAGGAGCTGTGCCTACGATTTAAAGAGGAGCCTCTTTGTATTAAAATGAGCCCGGCTCCCTCCTGCACTCAAAATAATAATAATAAAAAAAAAATTAAAAAGACAAAAAAAAAGAAAAGCAAAGGAAATGAATTAAAGTCTTTGATCTCGCCTTTCAGAAATGGGATTGGGCTTTCGAGTATTGCGGGTGCCGCGGATAGCGTGGGCTTGTGTGTGCCAGTGTGTTTCGGGGCATTTTAAAGGGAAAAAAGACACAAATTGTAACTCATCAGGATGTAATTCCACTCGGTTACAATTATAATTCTTGCCTGGCTTCTTGTAATGAATTGGAATGATGGAGTGAGATGGCGCCAGCCCACAGGCGGCGGGAGGAGAGCGTGCGAGCGCTCGTGCGGGTACCGCATCACACCGGGACCAGCAGCGGGATTGGCACCAGGACCGGCACTGGGACCACTCCTGGCCAGCCCCACAGCCCGGGAGGCACCTTGGCAAACCCCTCAGCTCCCACTGTTCCCACTCAGCACCTCGGGAATGGCTGCAGGCCGAGCTCCACGGGCCATGGGCACTGTGCTGGCGCTTGCCCCGCCAGGTGCGGATCCCTCTCCATGCTCCTCTCCCCTGAGGACAAACCCTTCCAAACCTCCTCGCTCAGGCTCAGATGCCACTTCAGCCCTGGGCTTTCCACTCCCCAGCGGGAAGCACAAGAGGGAATCAAACACTGCAAAGCTCCAAGGATAAACACAGCAGGAGACCCTCCAGTGCAGCGATGTGCCCCTCATCACCCTCCACTTTGCTTCTCCTCCTCCCACCTCCTGCAAAAACATCCAGATGCAGCCAAATCCCTTCTTGCCACGACAAAAAAAGGTGTAAAAATGAGCAACTGCACATGTGTGTGCAGAGGCCTGGAGCAAATGGCTTTGGATAAGCAATAACCCTGCTCCTCCCCATCCCGGCACGCCGGGTGTGCATTTCCACAGAGCCACTGGGCTCCTGCAGTATAAATAGTTTATGGCATATCAAACTATTAAACATGATTTTAATCCCACTTGTGATGTTCAACGCATAACTCACAGGAGGCTGACTTTGATGTGGCTGGTGGAACGGAAATCACATTGAACAGATGTTCCAGCTGGAGCCGCTTAGTGTTTCCATTACAGACCCTGCACTGGGGCTTTTTCCAGCTCTTTCCACCAACCCCCCCTTTTTTTTAATATATTTGGAAGGGGAGGGTTTTGTGACTCAGCTCTTTCATTGCTGCTGTGATGGTCAGTCATGAGATTGATGGGAGCCCAAATTCAACTGGGGATAACCTCTCCCACCTTACACACACCCTCCCCAGGAATAACCCCCATCCTGGCATTTCTCTGCTGCCTGGGAGCGTTGCTGATGTTCTTTTGAGTGGCAAAAGAAAATGTAAGAAAGCAGTAGGAGTGATTTACCAGGCTGCTGCTTCCTGGGAAGGATTATTTTTGGTTCCCTGGGATTATTTTGCAGGGCCATCTCTCAAACCACGCAGCTGGGTGATGTTTGCAATGGTGTGAATCCAACCTCTGCTGCTGGAGGGGGAGAGCGCAAGGTCCCAGGGGATGCAGCAGCTCATGCCAGCCTGGGAAGAACTCCCCAGCCAACAACTGCTGCCTGCTTTTCCTTTTTCTTGCAGGAACCATTCCTTTCTCTCCCCAAGGTGCTGCTTCTCTGCTAGATATTGGAAGAAGACCCCCAAGCAGGACTTCCCAGAACAATTCCCTAGGGAAAAACGAGTGGCCCAGATATTTTTTGCTTAGGAAAAGCACCTTTAGCTCTTTGTGAAGTGAATGCAGCCAGTTCTCTACAAGGCTGGGGGTGAAATCCCATGAGCTAAAGCTGGGTTAATAGTTGCACTTGATGATCTTAGAGGTCTTTTCCAACCTTAACAATTCCATGATTCTGTGACTAGGTGCACCTAGAGCAGGCTTTTGCATCTGGGTCAAAATCCATCCCACCTCAGCTTGGTTAATCCATCTTAGTATTTTTCTATCCCACCACCCATCCCAGCTTTGGGAAATTGATATCCTCATTAGCCCCCATTAAGAACAACATCCGTTTAGTAGCTGGGTAGAATATTATTGTTATTATATTCACAGCGTGGAGTATTTAATAGCTCAGAGTGGAAATCAGTGTTCTTTATCGGGTTTTTCTCTTTCCCAAGCAGATTCCATGTGGCTGTGGGGATTCAGCTCACGTCCCCAGCCCTCACTGTACTGCCCGGTGTAATGATGTCTCTGCTCAGCGTTGTTTGTGTGAGTGTGTCTCCAGCCATTGTAGTTGTTTGCTGGCTGTGAAATAACCCAAGCCATTATCTCATTTTATCTGCCCACTTCTGTCAGGACATGCAGCCAGCGACCCAAGAGCCTGGTAATCTTCCGGCAGCAAAAGCTGGAAGTCTTAAATGGTGAATTTTCTGCTGCGCTCGAGTTTGTTCAGTTGAGTTTGCCAGTTTTAATTGGTCTCTGGAAAGCAGCTGGCATGCTAATATTGAACACCCTGCTTTTGCAAGTCGTGGGTAAATACAGCTGCAGGAACTGGGTGTGTGAATGGAGCCCGGCTGGAAGGGGCCAGGAGGAGCCCAAGAGTGACAGCTACTGCAGAGGAGGAGGGAAGAGGCCTGTGAAATGTGAATTTTGGCAGATTTTTCTCTGTGGATTTACAGTAAAGGGTGAATGGTACAGCTCTGAACACAGCCCTGTCCCCTGAGGTGGTGACTGGCGCTGGCTTTGTGTCATGGGAGGGACTCTGTCCCCATCAGGTGTCACAAAAAGCACATCACTGAACTGCCTGTAAGTCTGGAAACACTTGAGGTCTTTTCCAACCTCCTAAGGGGATTTATCTCTGCTACTGGCCATGCCCAGAGATGTTGCTTGCTCACCCAAAACCCTCTGGGATCCATCCCTGCTCCAAAGACCCTGAGGGCCTGGACCAGGGCACATTTGGGCCACCCAGAGCATGGCAGCTGGTGCTGCTTTTGCTCAAATCCACGGACACAGGGGCAGCAGGATACCCCTGCAGGGTGGGCATTCCTTGGTGCCCCAGGGAGCTCAGGGGACACGGAATCTCCCGGCTGTGACTTCACTCTGTAAAGTGTGAATTTGCACCAGTAATTCCCAGAGAAAACCCCGGTCCCAGCATGGAGCCAGAGAGCTGTGGGCAGCCCTGGGGCAGCGATGGAGAGGGCAGAGAGGCCGGGATGTCCCAGCAGCCAGAGGTGGCCGGGTACTCACGCTGGATGTCGATGGTGACCGAGGTCTCCTTCCCGCTGGGAATGGCTTTGTTGGTGGCACGGCACACGATGCTCTCCCCGTTCTCAATGTCCGAGGGGGCGATGAACAGGGTGCTCATGATGCTCTCCCTCTTGCCGTCACGGAGGAGTGTCTGTGAGGGGGAAACTGGGATGAGGAACTGGGGAGGGGCCCTGTCCCCATCCCCAGGCTCCATGCGAGCTTCTCAGCCAAGCAGCTTCCTGCAAAAACAATTCCTCAGGCTGGAATCTGCCAAAAGCCTTAGGGGAGTAACAAAGACAAATCTCACTGCACTTCCCAGGGAATGGGGCTCTTAACTCCCATCTGCTTCCCTGCAGCCCTGCTGTGCCTCGGCTGGGGAGGAAAGCTCCAGTGGGATATGTCACCCACCGTCCCAGGAAAGAGGGAGCCAGAGGCTTTGTGACCCTGCTGGCGTCTTCTGCCAGTGAGCGCAGCTTTGCCTGGGCACATCACAGGCATGAGTGGTGATGCCAGCTGCCAGCAGCACGGACTGACCCTGGCCACAGATCCTTGGCTCTGGACCAGCCCGTGGTAAATCATCAGCTCTCAGGTGTTCACTGATGGGGGCCAGAGATCCAAACCCTGGTGGTAACCAGCTCTATCTGCTCAGCCTTGACACAGTGCTATGGCATTTAGGTAAAAACTTTATAAAACGGAGGCTTTGTTACCTTTGCAAAATTATTGCTCAGGTCTGTTACTTAGGCTAGAAAAGGACCATGGGAAGGAGGCTGAGTTACTGTTTAAGAAACGTGCTGCGTGTTTATCGTGTGTTCACCCAGTGGTGTGTGATTGGTTCAGCCAAGTCTGTTGTGCCTTTAAACTGTGTAAACTCTAAAACTCTATAAAAGAGGCTATCGTGGAAATAAAGATAGCACTGTCTTTTCCTCTGGAATGGAGTTGGTGTGATATCAGTGTGTCGCGTCCGTCTCAACCGTGTCACTGTGCTTCTTCCCTGGATTTATCTGTCAGCCCTGGTGTCCTGCCGTGCCTCTTTTGGGAGCACAGGAGCCTGGGGGTGCTTCCTTACCAACCCCTAATCCTCCTGCAAGCTCTTACAGGAGGTCACATCCCCCGGTAACCCTGACTTTGATAAGATGAGCCCTCGGAGCTCTCAAGATGTTATGTGGTTTTCAGTCCTTTAATCATTCTCCACCCTCTGACCTCTCTCTCTGGTTTATCAGCACTGGATTTTGGACCCTGCCAGGCAGTTTTTCCTTCTAAGTTGGTATCCTTCAAGTTTGTTCCTCACAGTGGCTTTATCAGGGGATAAACAGATATCAACAAGATGTGTGCATGTGGCACTTGGGGACATGGTTTAGTGGTGGCTTTGGCAGTGCTGGGGGAATGGTTGGACTTGATTTTGAAGGGCTTTTCCAACCTAAATGATGCTTTGATCCCAAGACTAATGCTTTTCCTGGGCTCATCATGGCACGGCCTTCATGCACACAGCTTTGTGCCTCTCAAGCACACGAGACAAGGAATGATGCTGAGAAATTGTCACCACAATCAGCCCAGAATCCCAGAGTTATTAAGGCTGGAAAAGCCCTCTGAGATCAAGTCCATCCATTTACTCAGCACTGACCCACCCAACCACGTCCCTCTCCACCCCATCCACAGGTTTTTGGAACGCTTCCAGAGATGGGGAATCCACCACCAAGCTGAGATGTTCTGTTTCAATGGCTTAATACCTTTTCAGTAAAGAAATTTTCCCAATATCCAATCTAAATATCCCCTGGCACAATTTGAGGCCATTTCCTCTCATCCTGTCCCTGTTCCCTGGGAGCAGAGCCCGACTCCCTCCGGGCTGTCCCCTCCTCTCAGGGAGTTGTGGACAGCAAGAAGGTTCCCCTGAGCCTCTTCTTCTCCAGGCTGAGCCCCCCCAGCTCCCTCAGACACTCCTGGTGCTCCAGCCCCTTCCCAGCTCTGTTCCCACCCCTGGACACAAATACAGGATGCTGACCTGTCCTGGTTTTATTGTCACCCCGTGTGCCCTTCCCTTGGGGAACGGCCCCGCTTTGGGTGCTGGCGTTGTGGGGAACCCTAAATCTGTGCAGAACTTGCCCTCTATTTGAGGTGAACCTCCAAATCCTGCAGGGTCTTGTAAGGTTCTCTGTCCCCTTCAACACGGATCAGGAGGGTTTCAGTCAGCCGTGGCTGTTGTGTGCTGCCTGGCTGGGATTGCAGGGGGCTGCATATGGATCAGTTGGTGGACTGGGAATTCAGAGTAACAGAGAAATTCTCACTCAGTGTGAATGGTTTCAGGCAGTTGGTAACCCAAACAAGGCTTCCTTTTGGCTGGCTGGAATATCTGGATCAAATGAAAGCTGGGTTGGGTTTCAATTTTCTTGAAAAAGCAGAAAGAGGCAAATTGAGGAACTATTTTAAAGGGAGCTTCAAAAGGGAAACGTTTCTAAACCCCCAAAAATCCAAACTTCCCACTCCAAAAATGTCTAAAATTGTCTGTTAGTTTTTTCTAAAGGCTGATTTTCTTTCTTAATATGGAAGGGCCTCATGGAAACCTCCACGAAGTCAGGAGAAACTGAGGTTCAGCCTCAGAAACAGAGATTTTCCTGACTCCAGCCCCTTCCCAGGATGCTTCCCCCATGCAGAACAGGGCTCCCCTGCCAGCTGCTCAAATCTCTGTGCTGTGGGAGATGGATCTGCAGCCTGGAAAACTCTGCTTTGGAAGTGTGTTTTGGCAGAAATATTTTAAAGGATAGGCATTCCTCCTTCTCTGGGGGACAGGGAAAGGGATCTCCTGTGGGTCTGAAAGGGACAGGGCTCAAAAGTTGTCTCCCCAGGGCCAGGCCTGACAGCCATGGAGGGGAAGGCTGGGGGTGAGGGGGATAAACCATGAACAACTGCACGTCAACGGCCTGGATTTTAATTAATTCCACTCGATTTCAGAGAGGGAGAGGTCAGTTCTCTCTGGCTCTAATTAGTGCTGCCTCTCACATCGCACGCAGGGAGATGGGGCAGGTTCCCCTCTGCTGCAGGGAAGCAGCTCCAGAGGAGGAGGAGGAAGAGGAGGAGGAGGCAGGGAGGGTGTTCTGCCTCCTCTGCTCTCCCCAGCAAATCAGGATATTGCTGGAATGAGGCTGGATGGAGGCTTCACAGTGGCAGCAGAGGGTGAAATGTTTATTAAAGATCTTCAGGAGCTCGAGCAATGGCTCTGACTGCCCCCTTTGAAGTTTTGGCTGCAGACTGACCCATTTTCGGTCTCGAATTTTGCTGTTTAGAAATTTTTCATTAAAAATGTCAAGTGTTAGTGAATCTTCCACACTCACCAGCCATCAGGAGCCCAAAAACAGGAGAACATGTGGGGGTCCATTCCCAGTGTGCTGCTGATTGCTCTTTGATGATTTCCTTTATGACCCAATAAAGACTTTCTGTCTAAATTAAAAAATGCCAACAACCCTGACGATTTTTCATGGAAAATTTCAGTTGGAGGAGGGGACACATGTCACTGCAATCCCCTTTTGATCCAGACAGAGGTTCTGCTGCAGCCAGGGCTGGGTCAGTTTTGCTGCACACAGCATTAATACCACACCCAGGTGGGATTTAGCGGGGAGCAGTGGCCATGCCAGGTGATTACAAGCTGTGAGAAGGTACAAAAAGCCAAATTCAGAGCAGAGCCCATTTTGGGGACAGTTTGTGGTTTCTCACTTGCATCCTCCTGACTGTTTTCCCCCCAGCCTCCCCACTGGGAGGGCTTTATGGAGGGATGCAGGGTGAGTCTCAGCTCTGCAGAGAACATCTGCAGATGTTTTGGGGTTGTGTGAAGAGCAGTGCCAGGCCTGGCACCCCTTCCTGAAGCCAGGAAGGAGCACAGGCCTTTTCCCAGCCCCATCCTGCCTCACCTTGGAATAGGTGGCCCCGTTGATGACCTCTCCCCTCCGCATCCAGATGATGGAGGCTGCTGGCTTGGCGTTGTCAGCGTGGCACGTCAGGTTCAGGGGGTCTCCTGCCCTCAGGCTGATGATGGGCCCCCCCATAATGACAGGGTCGTCTGGAGGAACTGAAAGGGAAGAGCATGGAGGGGACAACGTCATTTGAAGCATGAAACCCACCTTACTGGAGTCACCTGTGGGGTCACAGGACTGGCCTGTGACCTCTCAGACTGTAGAGGTTTGGGATGGCCGTGGCAGTGCCACCCCCTGTCCCCAAGTTACAGCCACCAGCCTTTTGCTGCTCCTGTGAAAGCTGGGCCCCAGATTTCAGCTCCAGCAGCGGCAACTGGAGAAATTTCTGAGGGGACTTGGGCCAGGTGGCTGCAAGCTTTGCAGGAACATGAGGGATCAGGTCTGTGGCAGATAAATCCGCTGAGGGCTACTAAATCCTCAAAGCCCTGCATGTCACTGAGCTGCAAACTCTGGGAGCATTTGAAAGCAATATCCCTGCTTGAAATAAATATCCCTGCTGCTCTTTAATCCTGCAGGGAGGAGCTTCCATCTCTGCTACCCTGACAGGCCTGCTCCAGCCAGGACCTGTGCTGGAGATGGAGCTCTGTCCAGCTCCTCATGGAATCAGAGCATTTTCTAGGTTGGAAAAGACCTTTAAGATCAAGTCCAACCATTCCCCCAGCACTGCCAAGGCCACGACTAAACCATGTCCCCAGGTGCCACATCCACATGGCTTTTAAATCCCCCCAGGAATGAGGACTTCAGCCAGTTGCAGAGGTGAACCATGAGAAGTTTGGTCTTACTGACCATTAGTGGGTGCTTCATCATGAGATAAAAAGCTCCTGACAGAGTAAGAAATGCACTTATTTCTGTTCTGTGAAAGAGCCAGGTTCAACCCTCCCTTTCCCGGGCTCTTTAACATCATCCCCAATCCCATGGATGCCTCACATTATTACAGGGAACCTCCTTGTTGCTGAAAGCTGCTGGCAACCCCCTCCAGCCCTTCCAGCCCAAACCACGGCCCAAAGGCTCTGAGCTCTTCCCAACCATGACCCTTGGGAAGCCAAATGCTGTTCTTGCTACAGACAGAGGTGTTGCCCATCCATCCATGGCCTGTCTGGGGGCTCCTGGGGCCCATCTGGGGGTGGGAGGTCAGCAGGAATGTGAAGAACACATTGGAAGGCATTCCCAAGAAACGGGAAATTGCTCCTTCACACCCTGCTCAGAATTGGGTGGCAAAACCCTCCTATCCTCAGCATCCTTCAGAGGGGATGCTGATGCCTTAGATTTTAACTCTTATATTTTCGAATCCTGCATTGCCCAATGTGTAACTCTGGAGGTTCTGTACCCTGCTGACTTCAGCTCTCTGCTCATAACAAACCTCTCTGGGGCTGCTCTCCAAGGACACCCAGGCTGTGCAGGCCCAAAGCCTCTGAAGGGGGGCGAGCTGAGGGGAAATTACATCATTAGCTAAAGTTTTAATTGGCGAATTTATGCTGATATGCAAATGGACCAAACCTATAAAGGTGTGGGGAGCTCATGACTCGGGGTCCAGCTTGGGGTCCAGCTCGGAGCCCTTGGCTCCCCAGGGTGCCCCTTTGAAGGCCTTTCCAATAAATCCCGACCTTTATTCCCTTATTCCTGTCCGGTCTCTGTTTCTAGGGAGCCTCCCAAGGCATCAATGCAGTTGGGTGAAATCCGCCAGTTTTCTGCCAAAGTGGAGCTGGTTTTGCTGTTTCACTGCTGTTCCCCCTCAGAGCCAAAGCTGGCCTAAGCCCCCTCTGAAACCCCCAAGTCCATCTCCGCTCCTGAGCTGCCCCCACGCTGTCGTTGGCTGAGGGATATTTAAAAACTCCTCCATCCAGCGCCGGGCTGGGCTGGGGAGCTGGGGAGGGATCCTGCTCCCTGCCAGCCCAGAGGTGCTGCCTGCCCAGCCCGGATTTCGGTGTGCACACCCCGCTGCGCACACGCGGCTGCCAGGCGCTGCCAGTAATGGGATTTTTCAGCTCAGTGGGTGGAACCCAAGGACCGGGGAAAAAAAGCTTTTCTACACGGATCAAAATGTACTTTTTTTTTTTTTCCTTCCCAGGCTAAAAGAGTGGAAAAAGAAAGTGAAAATCTGTGGTTTGGGTTAGTTGGAACGCCTGTCAGTGAGATGTGAAAGTGGGAACAATTCTGCTCCATTCTGATGTTATTTAACTTCTAAGAAAGTATGAATTTTAATTATTTTTAATTTATTTATTTTATTTCATTGAATGAGTTCAGCTGTTTAAAACCAAATCTGGCATTTTTCAATAGTTTTTTTTCCCCCTCACTGAATCCATTAATTGAATTTGACCTCTGCTTGTAAAATATATTGAAAATTCATCTTGTAGTGGGGATAAAACCAACCCACAAATCTTTCTCTGAAGATCATCTTGGAATTTAACGAAGGAACTTCCGTGGTGGGATGTTTGATATTCCTGACTTTTTTCCTGGTATTCCTGCAGCAACATCACCCCTGCAAAGCAATCCGGGGTGTCCCTTAGCTGCCCACTAGGGGATATTGTGGGACAGGGGACAACTTAACGCAAACAAACATGGGATCACTTGTCTGCCCTGTGCCAGAAATCCTTGTTTTTTACAGTTTTGCTCCCCGTGGGATCAGCAGCCAGCCTTGAGGAGCTGCTTCTGGCAATGAGGAGAGGATTGGCAACCTCTTCCCAAGTAAATGGTTTTCATTGCCCAGTCCTCCAGGTAGGTGTGAATTACTGAAGTCTCCCGGCTCCTTAAGAGAGAATTTGCTTGGGGTGGAGGGTCTGATGAAGACATCTGTGATGTCTCTCTAACTTCTGCAAAATGCAGGATGGATTTATTCCTTCCCCACGCCAACTCCAGCCTGGGAGAGGAGGCGGAGAAGGAGTAGGAGGAGAAGAATGAAAGATAAAAAGGAGAGAAGAAGAAAGGAGGGAAAGCAGGAAGTCGGTAGCATAGAGCCATGATCCATTATTCATCCACTGAGCTCCCAGGATTGGTTGTTATTATGAGGCACCACTACAGAATCTGGTCTCCTAATTTTTAATCACGTAGCTATGGAAGCGCTAGCCTTCCTGATTAAACCAGGGATAAAAATAGGAAGAGTTGTTTGGGGCTGCAGGGGGGGTTATTCCTGACAGCAAAGCACATGGAGTTAACCCGCACGTGCCTGGGAAGATGAAAGTGCTGGAGAAGGGATCCAGGATGGCTCCAGCCCGCAGGAGCAGAGAGCTGGATGGAAAGGGCCTCAAGGGGGATGGAAAGGACCTCAAGGTGCTCCAGGGGAGGTGTAGTTGGGATATGAGGGAAAATTCTTCACTGAAAAGGTGGTCAGGTGGGAACAGGCTGCCCAAGGCAGTGCTGGAGTCCCCATCCCTGGATGTGGCACTTGGGGACCTGGTTAGTGGTGAACATGGTGGCATGTTGGTTGGTGGTGGCATGACTGGTTGGGCTCGATGGGCTTAGAGGGCTTTTCCCACCTGAATGATTCCATGAGTCTATGACGTGCAGCTTTTTATGGGGTGGGAGTCCCCATATACATCCCCAAATGGACATGAGAGTGGGACCTCCCCGGGTGGAGGTGAATCACCCCAGCAGAAGCTCTCCTGTTCCTTGCATTGCCCTCAAGACCTCAGCTGGACACTTGTCCCTCTCTTCACTGCAGACAAAATTTTCCAAAGAAATGCTGACAGACTTCTCCCTGCCAAACCCCTCATTTTCTGTCAAAATACAGGGATTGCTGAATATTTTTAAACCAGCCTTGGACAGGCTTCAATCCATTCTCCGTGTGGGCTGCCTGGATGAGAGGGGACAGCTTGGGGTCTCTGCTCCCTGCCCTCAGGAAAAGTGCATCTTACAGCACATCAGCATAAAGAAACACCATTAAATGCTGGTGCTCTTGGTGCATTCATCAGCTTTTTAAATTAGTTGTTAGAGGCTTTCCTGCACTCTGTCCCACCCTGCACAACTTCCCAGCGATTAATTAGTGAGCCCCCACAGGATTCTTCGGCGCTGGGCTGAGACCCCAGGCTAACACTGCCTTTGAGTCAGGAATGACGTGGATGTCTCTAAACGCTCCTGGCAGCTGGACAAGGATGTGGCAAGCAAACAGAGCCTCAGTCATCAGCAATATTTACTGAACTAACAGGATCCTCCAGCAGCCAGGTCCTGGAAGTAGAGGAAGCAAAAAGCCCTGCAGTCACCAGTAGATTTTCCCTAATTAAGGCTGTTTTCCTGTGTTGGTGTGGCTGGTACCTCGCTGCTGCTGGGTTTGTGTAACCAACCTCCTCTTCTTGGGGCTAAACTCTCCTTCAGTGTTAAGTGATTCAACCCCAACACCTGCTGGTGGGCAAGGGCCACGCAGCTGCTGGGCTGGAGAGGCAGATGCTGAGCAGCCCCTGAGGGCTGCCCTGAGCCAACGATCTGCAAGGAATGTTCAGCTGGTGTTGGACTCAGCACAAGAGTCCCCTGTGGAATGAGAGCCCTTGGATAAGGCCTTGCTCATCTTCATGGCTCCCCTTCCCCATGGGGTCTGTGGCACTCGGGGCTCTGGGCCCAGCTCATGTGGGAGTTATCAGTGACCAGAGGATGCTCCTGGTGATCACAGTGTGCCGTGAACCTCTGGAAGGTGCTTCCTGACCCAAAAGCTGAGAGAACAAGTGTAAATCATTTGGGGGTGTTCAGCCTGGAGAGGAAAAGGCTCTGGGGAGATGTGAGAGCCCCTTCCAGGGCCTAAAGGGGCTCCAGGAGAGCTGGAGAGGGACCTGGGACAAGGGATGGAGGGACAGGAGACAGGGAATGGCTTCCCACTGCCAGAGGGCAGGGCTGGATGGGATATTGGGAAGGAATTGTTCCCTGGGAGGGTGGGGAGGCCCTGGCACAGGGTGCCCAGAGCAGCTGTGGCTGCCCCTGGATCCCTGGCAGTGCCCAAGGCCAGGCTGGACATTGGGGCTTGGAGCACCCTGGGGTAGTGGAAGGTGTCCCTGCTCATGGCAGGAGTGGAATAAGATGAGCTTTAGGGTCCCTTCCAACCCCGTTCTGTGATTCTGTGATGAATCAAGAGCATCCCCAGTGGGGACAGCTGCCTCCCAGTGAGCACTTGGCGAGAACACGAGGCCCTGAGGAGATGACAAAGCCGAGCTGAACAAGGGTACCTTTGCTGCTGTGTTTTGTCTCTGCAGTCAGGGAAGCAGGGGAAGCCCCGGGGAGCCAGCCCAGAGGGATTCAGCTGGCTCAGCTCAGCCTCTCGTGCAGCCAGGGTGGATGTGGGAGCTTTGCTCGAAGTGTTTGTGCATTCAGACACGGCTCTGCAGCTTGTCAGGGAGGCATGTTCAGCTCTTGTAGACAAGTCAGGCTCATGAGGAGGCACACAACACTCGCTGGGCCCGAGCGGATCCCGCGCTGCCCTGGCCCGCACAGGCCGCTTGCCCTTGGGGAGGATTTGGAATACAAACCCTTTGCAAATCCCATCTCTGCTCCACGCTGGGGCATTCGGAGTCCAGGTTTGCTGGCTGGCAAGGCACTCGTGAAAGATGCAGGATTCAGCCTGCAGCCTCTGGGCTCCTGACCTTCCCTGGAAGATCCTGATCCTCTGATCTAGTGGGAGGTGTGAAGAACTGGGCGGAGCAGCCACTGCTTTTCGGCTTCAAATCTGGCTGCTGGGTTTGTGTGTTTGCTGGAATGTTCTTTATCAGTGTCATAATTTTAAATTTTTAAATCTAATTCCCCTACCAGCCATAACTGATCATATTCTATAGCAAATAACTTATATAGTGGCATGAATTTTTTTGCCACACCAAAATCTTATGGGGATTCTTAAACAAATCCTCTGTTCTCCTATAAATCTACTTGGAATTTCCTTCTGGAAAAAATTCTGCTGGAATTTCCTTCTCAGAAAAAATTCATAAAAATTCTCAGAAAAATCTCCTTCTCAGAAAAAATGGCAGAGGGGTTGGACTAGGCGGCCTTTAAAGGTCCCGTTCCAAATATTCTGTGTATCTCTTATCATGTCCTGGTCCAAAAGGTAGTCAATGGATCAAGACTTTGGGGGGATGTGACTTCGGCAGTAAGCTCTTTGCTAATGATTCTCAGCAGAATGAAGAGTTAATTGGCTGTGGCATCATTTCTGTGCCTCATTTGGGATGGGAACATCCTCTCCTCTCCTTGAGAACTGCAGGGAGCTGCCTCCTCTTCCCAGCCAGTGGCTGCTTTCCCCACCAGCCCTGGGGGCGTTTTGGAGCTTTAGTGGTGTTGCTCTGCACGATGCTTTGGAGATTCTGGGGTGTTTTGGCCACACTCATGGGTGCAGAACTCTGTGGAGCTGATCAAAGGAAAAGAGCGGATCGGCAGAGGCTGGCTTGTTTAATGGGCAGAATGAAGGCTGGGAGGCTTCACTGTGATGAGTTACAGTGAAAGAACCAGGAGAAGGTTGGGAGAAGACAAAGGAAAGAGCAGGAAAATTTGGATGCTGGGGGAGAAAGAAGGTTCTCTGTTTCATCAAGTGTCTAGGAAAGCTTTCCAAGGGGAGGAAAAGGGGCTAGAACACAAAACTGCTTTTAGGATGAAGCTTGCTACACTGGATAAGAGAATCCCCTTACAGGGATTGTGTTTCTGGCAGAGTTTTCCAGCAGACTGCTCAGGGTCTCGCTGTATTATCAACCCTGAAGGCTGCAAATTGTGAGGGCCTAAACCACTGCAGAGCAGCTTACAGCTCCAGGAGTGTTGAGCTTTCCATTTATCAGGCCTTTACACATTTAGGATTCTGATTTCCAGCAGTTCTTCAGAGCTAGGAAGGATATAAACAGACTCTTAGGTTTTGTCCGACACTTGAAAGGCAGGGATTTTGGTGTCTGAGCATTGTCACGGGCTGGGCTTCTCTGGGCAGCACCAACCGGGGACTTGGGGCGGGACTGTGGGGCTCGGTGACCTGAGCTGGGGAGGGAACCCTGATCCCTGGGTGCCACCTGCATCCTCCCCTCCACTGTCTGGATGTGCATCCATTCCACCTCTCCCCGTCCCGATGCAATTAGGATTTCAATCCTTTTGCTTTGGCAGGTGAGGAAGAATGAACAATACAGAGCGAGTGGTCTGAGTTCAGATGGGGTCAGCACAGGGCTCCTGACTCCAGTGTGTGATACTCCCCCTTCAAGGAGGACTGATCAGATCTTCCTTTGCATCCTACATCTGAGACCTGGAGACCATTCCTGTCTGCAGCTGCTCAGTGGGATGCTGAACACTCCTCTTATCCTTTTCTTTGCCTCCTGGGCTCATCCCCAGCAATGTGGGCAGCAGGATGAGGGAGGGGATTCTGCCCTTCTGCTCTGCTCTTGTGAGACCTCATCCACAGAACTGAGTCCAGCTCTGGAGTCCTCAGCACAGGAAGGACGTGGAGCTGCCAGAGTGAGGCCATGGAGCTGCTCCAAGGGCTGGAGCCCCTCTGGAGCCAGGCTGGGAGAGCTGGGGGTGCTCACCTGGAGAGGAGAAGGCTCCAGGGAGAGCTCAGAGCCCCTTCCAGGACCTAAAGGGGCTCCAGGAGAGCTGGAGAGGGACTGGGGACAAGGNAAGGTGTCCCTGCCCTTGGCAGGGGTGGAATGGGCTTTAAGGTCCCTTCCAAGCCAAACCATTCCATGATTCTGTGATTGTGCAAAACAATCCCTGGAGCTCTCTGCACCTTCCCTACATGAGACAGGCTGAAAACAACCCAGTCCATGTTGACCACGGTCAATTCACAGAGGCCACTCTGGCTCGGGGGTGAGCTCTGGCATTGTTTCCAAGCATCCGCCCCCTCCTGTGTGCTGCCAGCCTCTGGCCCTGCTGAGACTGACATGGCATTCTCCCCTGTTGTCCCTGCCGTGTCCTGGCCACATCTTTCCCAGTCCGGTGCTGCTCTGCTGCCTCATTCTCCTGCTGACCCACGGGAGCTGAGCCTGGACAGCCTGAAAAATGCTGGGCAGCTCCTGGTGCCCTGGAACAGCGGCGGCTGCTGCCGGGAGAAGAAGGAGAGGAAAGAGATGCAGGCGAACAGCACAGCCTGGGGAAAACACGCTAAAAAATAAATCAAAAGAAACAAGGGGAGCCAGGGAGAAAAATAGTGATGAAAGTTTAAATAGTGCATCTCTCTCTCGGTCCTATTTGTCTTGTGGCACTTCAGTGTGCGTGTGTGAGCGGGAGGGCCCCGGGGGGCTGCCAGCAATGCTGCCTCCTCTCCATCCCAAGCAGACACCTGTATCCCTCCTGTCTCTGCAGCTGAGCCTCATTCATGGACCCTCCTCACATTAAGGAGCTCATGAGAAACAAATCGTTAATATTTCTTAAAATTCCCCCTTTTTTCCTGTTTTCTCTTAATGGTTTGTCTCTTTTTTCATCCAGCCACTGAAAGTCTCATGTGTTCCACATTTCTAGGGTTAGCAGATGGATTTCTCCTGTGGAACAGTGTCTTGCTGGAGAATGCAGATCCCTAAAATTCAGAAATGATTCCTAGAGATGGTTTCATCTCACTGCAGCAAAGCTCAGCTCTGCTTTCCCACTCGCTGCCCTGGAGGGGCTGATTTTCCTCCATCTAAGCCCTCTCCAGGTCAGATCAGGGAATACCACTGGAATACTCGTTGCTTTTTCATGCTGAGGAGGGCTTTGCTCCCAGATTCTTGGCTAGCGAGTGTTTTAAATACTCACTTTTCACAATGGATTGGAATTAAACCAAATGTCAGAGTTCTGAAATCCTTTGTGAGAGCTGGCTCTGGGCAGGATCCATTTTGGAGAGCACACAAGCAGATCTGACATGGAATAAGTGAGCGTTTGTATTCTACTGAAAAGCCTTCTGTATGAGGAGAAATAAGTTTTGGCAACCCCCTTCCCCACTTTAACAAAGAGCCAGATGCTGTGCAGGCAGGTAACCAGCCAGGTATGGATTGTTTACTCGGAATGTTCACTCTGCAAAGAGTAAAAAACTCCCAGTTTTCTCTCCTGGTTGAAAGGGCAACACAAAGCCAAAGAATATATTGCATTTGCCAGGTCCTCGTTCGATTCTCCCCAGCAAGGCGGTGTTTTTGGATGGATCCTGTCAACAGCTACTGCCAAGCCCTAACTCAGGGCTGGGGGATTTCAGAAGGAGCTGTTTTGCTTTGCTGTGTCTGCCCTGGCTGCCCAAAAACTGAAGAGTGCTGCCCACGAGGGAGAGAGGTGGGTCCGTGATCCAGGGCATTAATTAATGGTGATTAATGGTGATTAATGGTTCCAGTTCTGCCTGCCAGCGTGGAGGAGAGGCAGGGGAAGCCTCCCAGATGTGGCAGCAGGGATGGGAGAGGAACGGAGGAAAAGTTACCTGCCCAGCTGGCCTTGTTAGCACTGATGTAACCAAATTTACTGATCAGAGCCCCGTCACACACAGGATCCCCCTGTGCTGGGGATCCCCTCCCAGCGTAAAATCATGGAATCCTGGAATGGGCTGAGCTGGAAAGGACCTTAAAGCCCATCTCGTTCCACCCCCTGCCCTGGGCAGGGACACCTTCCAGCAGCTCAGGGTGCTCCAAGCCCCGTCCAGCCTGACCTTGGACACTGCCAGGGATGGGGCAGCCACAGCTGCTCTGGCCACAGGGGAAACTGAGGCACAGATAGACCAGGTGTTCTGAATCCCAGGCTTTCCCAGCTGGATTATCCCTCCTTCCCTGCTCTTGGGCAAGTCCCCAGCTCTGCCCAGCTTCCCTGCACTGAAACCTGTGCCAGTCCTGTACTGGGAGCACAGCAAAACCCCCACCTGCTTTGGAAGGGCAGCAGGGGGCTGTGGTTTGGGGGTCCCACATGGGATTTTCTGTGAGAAAAGGAGGCTCAGGGGGGACAACTCCCTTCCAGGAGAGCAAAACCAGGTGAAAGTCTGGCTCTGCTTGCAGGGAACAAGGGCAGGACAAGAGGAATCAGCCTCAGACTGCAGGAGGGGAGGGTCAGGTTGGACATAGGAGGAATTTCTTCATGGAAGCAGTGGTCAGGCATAGGCAGGGGCTGCCCAGGATGGCATTGGAGTGCCCATCCCTGGAAGTGTCCAAGGAACAACTTGGATGTGGCACTCAGTGCTCTGGGCTGGGTGACAAGGGGGGATTGGTCACAGGTTGGACTCAATGGTCTGGGAGGTCTTTTCCAACCAAAATGATTCTGGGATTCTGTGACTCCACAGAGGCTGCAGCATCCTCAGTAATCCTGCACTGGGTGATAGTTAGAGATGCTTTTGGGGCTGATGCTGAAAGTAAAGAGCACAGCCTGGGTTAATCTCCTTTGGAGGCAGCAGGGACCTGGTGGATCCAGTCCCTGAGCCCCTGGGGGTCAGGGAAGAGCCCATGAGACTGCAGAGACGCCCCAAGCACATCTCGCTGTACTGTAGCTCCAAACACCCTCCCACAAAGAGAAATACAAAGCTGAAGGAAAAGGCTGTGGCAAACCCTGGCTCGCCTCGGCTGCGGGACATGCCTGAACCTTCTCCTGGAAGGGGGATCAGCAGGAACATCATTATCTCCCCAATGTAGGCCAGCACCCCTGCCTCCTCCTCCCCCTGCGCGCGGCTCCCGGGTGCAGACTGACAGATCAGAGAGTGCAGGCGAAAAACCGAATTCATTATTTTTCCCATATGTCAGATAGTTTCAAATTGTTTAAAAAAAAAGAGAGAGAAAGAAAAAAAAAGGGGGGATTATTACTGTTCATTAAAATATAGGAAAAAAAGGAAAAGAGGAGCAAACCCCCTGAGCTGGCCCCTTCCTTCTGGTGAGAGCTGCTCTTAGATCCCCTCTCCTGCAGGATGGGGTGGGAGAAATCCTGCCTGTGTCCTCCCAGGAGGTGCCATGGAAATTCAGGGATGCAGAGCCCAGTGGGATGACATGGGACACTGGGACCTGGTCGTTAAGGTTTGGGGCTTGATTATCTGGATCTGTTTTGAGGCTGCACATGCCTTGAGCTCATTAGCCAACACCTCTTCTGTTAATTAGCCATGGTATTTACTATCCTAACAGCACCTTATGGGCCCGGGAGCCTCAGCACAGCTGAATCCTGCATTTCCCTTGGGATGAGCCTGGCAGGGAGCCTGGCACGCCAACCCATGTGTAAGGTGAGGAGCTGGAAGGGTACGAGAGCAAGGCAGGCACCACCTCCCAGTGCTGAGCACCAGGAGAGCTCCCTGTCTCAGCCTACAGCCAGGGCCGACGGAGGGTGGGAGATTCCAGGGATGGGCACAGCCCTTCCCAGCTCCCTGCAGGCTGAGGAGAGCGAGGGGAAGGTTGTATTTTGAGCCTTGCTGCATCTCCAGCCTTGATCCCGGGCTCCTGCCTGGTGCTCAGGGACAAGAACACAGAACTCTCCGGCTCAGGAGATCATTTTCACCATCATGGCCCCAGTGCTGACCCTTTTCCAGGGTAAGAAAAGATGAGACTTTAGGCCAGGCTGGGAAAAATCTTCTTGTACCTACAATTTGAAGTATCACTCCCATTTCACAGAAGAAGGATGCCTTTTCATATGTAGAGTCCCAGAATTGGTTTGAGCTGGAAAGGACCTTAAATCCCATCCCATTCCACCCCCTGCCATGGGCAGGGACACCTTCCACTGGACCAGGTTGCTCCAAGCCCCATCCAACTTGGACAGCCAGGGATGGAGAAAACAGGAAAAAATCTTTCCCTGTGAGGGTGGGGAGGCCCTGGCACAGGGTGCCCAGAGCAGCTGTGGCTGCCCCATCCCTGAAAATGTCCAAGGCCAGGCTGGACAGGGCTTGGAGCACCTTGGGACAGTGGAAGGTGTCCCTGCCCATGGCAGAAGGGGATGGAATTAGAGGAACTTTAAAGTTCCTTCCAACTCAAACCATTGCTGGATTCTATGAATACTCCCACCTGCAGGTCACCAGCTGAAGTCCTTGCATCCCTCCTTCCCTGGCAGGGACAGGCTGTGCACCGTGTTGAGTGATGCTCATTCCAGCCTCCACCAGGAGACATTCCCACTGAGGGGAACTGAGGCTGTGCTGCTGCAGAGGAACCGAGGGCAGCTCACACCAGGGACGGGGACATGCACGGCTTTGCTCTTGCCTTGTGGTGGCACTGAGATGGATGAGGTGGGAAGGGCTGGGCTGGGAGCTTTGATCTGGGCACCAGCCGAGCCCTCCCAGGTGTAAGACACCATCAGAAATAATAAAGGAAGGCCTTAGAAAGAGCCTAATCCCATGTCCCAGATCTGTCAGTGCCTCGCTTCCCTCCCCTCTCCCCAGCACCGTGGCTGTGCAAACAGCTGGACTCAACCCCCCTGTGGCACCCGGCCTGGCAGCTCCAGCTGGATAAAAACCCTCCCTGTCCATCACACCTGGCCTGAGCCTCTTCCACAGCCTCTCCCACCCCACAACATCCTCCCACTGCTGTGCTGGACCGGGTCCTAAACCCTCTCCCTCATTCAGGACATGGGAAGCCCAGGAATGCCATGCTCACCATTTCCTCAGGGAAAAGTGCAACTGGAACTGGACATCCAGCTCTGGCAAACAAGGAACAACCCCAGCTCTGCTTTAAGCACCGTGCAGAGCATTTAGAGATCAAACAGACCAAGGCACTGATCACAGAATCACAGAATGAACTAGGTTGGAAAAGACCTTTGAGACCATCAAGTCCAACCTATGACCCAACACCTCCTCATCAACTAAACCACAGCACTGAGTGCCACATCCAGGCTTTTTTTAAACACCTCCAGGGATGGTGACTCCACCACCTCCCTGGGCAGACAATTCCAGTGCCCAATCCCTCTTTCAGTGAAGAATTTTTTTTCTGACATCCAACCTAAACTTCCCCTGGTGCAACTTGAGGCTGTGTCCTCTCATTCTGTCAGTCGTTGTCTGGGAGAAGAGCCTGACCCCCACCTGATCCATCTGAGAGCGAGAAGGTCTTCCCTGAGCCTCCTTTTTTCCGGGCTAACCAACCCCACGATGATGTTGTGGTGGATCCCACGGGAGCTTGCTGGACGCCAGGGATGTGTCCCTGAGCTGCAGAGGTCACGGGCTGTGCAGACCTTCAGCCGCTCCGCAGTGAGGGCTGAGCAAATCCCCGCAGATGAACCCAGCATCCATCAGCTGAGTCGGATCAATGCCGTGCCATTCCTTATCTCCGACATGGCTGGGCCACACATTTCAAAGGAAACCAAACCCAGCCCGTCCAGGACGGAGCACGATCAATCCCAATGTTCCAGCACTGACACACGTCTGGGTTTGGGCTGAATCCCTTATCAGGCAGCGCCACAGCTCCACATGGAAAAGGTTCAGCCTCACTTTAAGTGCCCTTGTTTGCCCTCCGGTCCCGCAGCCTTTCCCGGGATCATTCATCCTGCATCAGCCATTAGCACACCCCCATTTTAAGATAAATTACCCAAATCTTTAAACTTCTGCTCGGAGGGAATCCCCTGGGGGGGCTGTTCACACTCAAGTCCCTCTGTGAAGGCATCCCTATGGAGCCAGAGCCATTAATGCAGCATTCCCAGAGAGCCTGCAAATTGCACAGTATTAGGAAAATAGGGCTGGAAAAGCTCTGTTTAGAGCCATGACATAAGGATCCTGGGAATCCTGGCTTTGGGTTTGCTGTGCCTCCATGATTTGCCAAAGGTTTTTCTCTGAGAGGACAGCAAAGATAGAGGTGTCACCCACCCTTAGGGACACAGGGCACAGGGCCCTGCAGGGAAACAGGGCCCCGGGCTTCACCCTCCAGAGATGGTGACAACCCTTCCAGAAATTGTGGGAGTTGTGGGAAAAGTCCAGAGGAAAGGATGCCAGTGAAGAGAAAAGGGACTGGAGAGCACAGGAAGGCAGAGCAAACAGAACTCGTTAGAGAAGGGAGTAGATGTACTACCTGGGACTGCTCTGAAATCTGTTCCCAAATGCATTTTGGTTTTTTTTTTAAATAGGATATTGATTTTGTTTCCTCTTCTTTTTTTTTTTTATTTTGACTGATGGAGTGTTTTGGAGAAATGTCTGCTTTGGTGGAATTTTATTCCTTTTTAATTAAGGAATCAATAGCGAAAAAAGGCAGCAACACGTCAATAGATGAAATGTTTTCGTCTCGTTCCTCATGGAGGGTGACGGTGAATCTGAGCAGGTTTGGCTTGACCTGGGAAATGAGGTGAGGAAAGAGCAGGGGAGGGAGCACCAGGTGTCTGAGTGACAGCTCCCAGGAGCTTCTGCAGCAGAAATAGTTGTGTTTCCTTCTGACTTTTTTGCTCCATTTTAAAATATTTTTCTCTCTTCTGGCAGTTCTCATTATTGCTCTCCATCCAACACCTCTAAAATGCTATGGGCTGAGAAGCAGCAGCTCCCCCAGGGCTGTTCCCCTCTTTAGGCTGAGGCATGCACAAAGCAATTAGGACAGTGCTAATGACACCACATCTCCTGGTTCCTGCTCACCAATCCCAGTTCCAACCATACCACGTTCCTGCTCACCTATCCCAGTTCCAACCATACCACATTCCTGCTCACCAATCCCAGTTCCAACCATACCACATTCCTGCTCACCAATCCCAGTTCCAACCATACCACGTTCCTACTCACCAATCCCAAGTTCCAACCATACCACGTTCCTGCTCACCAGTCTCAGTTCCAACCATACCACGTTCCTGCTCACCAATCCCAGTTCCAACCATACCACGTTCCTGCTCACCAATCCCAGTTCCAACCATACCACATTCCT